>CAUYRT010102541.1:0-47203 GCA_963574885.1 Lepilemur ruficaudatus
TCAGCCTAGCTCACAGCAACCTCAAACTCCTGGGCTCAAGCGATCCTCCTGCCTCAGCCTCCCAAGTAGCAGGGACTACAGGCGCCACCATGCCTGGCTAATTTTTCTATTTTTTTCTAGAGATGGGGGTCTTGCTATGTTGCCCAGGCTGTTCTTGAACTGCTGGCCTCAAATGATCCTCCCGCCTCGACCTCCCAAAGTGCCGGGATCACAGGTGTGAGCCACCATGCCCGGCTGTTTCCTGAGCACTTTAGGCAAGTGGCGTCTCCTTGAATTCTCTCGACACTGTTAGGGAAGGCTCTGGGACGAGACCCATTTGCAGTTTGGAGAGAGCCGAGGAGAGAGACAGACACAAGACCGTGGAGCGAAGTTCCCGCTTCCTCCGCTCCCCGTCGGTGCCTGCATCCATTCATTCACCCAGCAGCGTTTCGAACTCGCAGCCCGCACCCACAGTCGGTGCTCAATAAATGCTGGTTGAATGGGCCAACGGCCGAGTTTGCACGGAGCGCCGTGTAGGTGTGGGCACCTGCGCTTATGCGCACATGGTGCTCATTAAAGTGCTCTGCATACAGTAGGCGCCCAACAGGCGCTCAGCATTGCCATCTGCTCCCCCAGCTCCCCAGCCCAGCCTGTTCTCTGCTTTCCCTGAAACTCCCCGCAAAAGGACACACCGGGCTGCAGGCGGGACACTGCCTTTATTCACTTGGCGCCCTCGAGGTACATGGGGAGGACCGGGCCCTGCCCCCTTCTCCCGCCAGGACGGATCCGCTTACACCCGCCCCGCCAGGCCCCGTGATGCCGAAGCCCGTGTTTCCACTGCGCGTCCCCACCCCCGCCCACTGGGTGAATGAGGTCACCTGCCCCTTCCCGGGGACCCTGGCTGGGAGGGCCAGGAGAGGGGACCATGGGAGCCTCAGTGGTGCCCCGGCCCCCAAGCTACAGCCCCCCGCCGCCCCGCAAGAGGGGCCCTGGCTCCCTGGGCACGGGGGAGAGGGTGGACCCCTCAGCTGGGGGGTCGAGGGGTGGGGAGCTCAGGGCGGCTGCCCTTGGGCCAGCACCAGGAGTAACAGGTGTGCTGGGTGGTGTGGACTGCTGCGGTCCCAGCTGCGGCTTGGGGGACAGAGGTGGCTTCCGGGGTGCCGAGGAGACCTGTGGCTGTAGGGCCAGGTGGGAGGCTGCCGGGCCGGGGCCAGGGCCAGGGCCGGCCTGAGTGCCATGTACCAGGTCATGGGGCTGGGGTGGTGGCTGGAGGACTTTGCCAGGGGCTGGAGTTGGGGCTCTGGGTGGGGGGGCTGGGGGCTGAGGTCGGGCTGGGGGAGGGGTATCGGGCTGGGTTCTAGGGCCAAGGCCAGGGGTCTGTGGACGGAGCCCATTTCTAGAGCTGAGCCAGATTTTTGAACTGGTCTGGGCTCTGGAACTAGAATGGCTTCTGGAAATAGGCTGGGTGCTGGAACCAAGGTGGGCTCCAGAGCTGGGCTGAACTCCTCTGCTGGTCTGGGTCCCAGAGCTGAGCTGGGTCTCCAAGCTGAGCTGGGTGCCAGAACTGGTCTGGGTTTTGGAGCTGGGTTGAGTTCCAGAAACAGGCTGGCTTGCAGAACTCAGGTGGGCTCCAGAGCTGGGCCGAATTCGTGCGCTGGTCTGGGTTCCAGAGCTGAGCTGGGTCTCTGAGCTGAGCTGGGCGCCAGAACTGGTCTGGGTTTTGGAGCTGGGTTGAGTTCCAGAAACAGGCTGGCTTCCAGAACTCAGGTGAGCTCCAGAGCTGGGCAGAATTCTCAAACTTATCTGGGCCCTGGAGTTGGGCTGGGTTCTAGAGCTGCTCTGCTTCCCTGCATCCAGCTGAGTACCAGAGCTGGCTGGGGTTGTGGGCTGGAGCTGGGATCTAGAACTCGGCAGGGTTTTAGAGAGGAGCTGAGAAGCAGGGGTTGGTTGCGCTCCTGGGCTGTGCTGAGTGCTGGAGCCAGGCCGGCCGCCGGAACCAGACAGAGTCATGGAGCTTAACTCAGTTGCTGCACTGCTCTGGGACCCAGGGCTGGCCTGGATTCCAGAGCTTAGCTGGAT
The DNA here is from genome assembly GCA_963574885.1 of Lepilemur ruficaudatus. Taxonomy (NCBI): domain Eukaryota; kingdom Metazoa; phylum Chordata; class Mammalia; order Primates; family Lepilemuridae; genus Lepilemur; species Lepilemur ruficaudatus. Next base: position 2,059 of record CAUYRT010102541.1, read on the forward strand.
TCTGGAACTTGGCTGGGTCTCAGCAACTGACTGTGTCTTGGAGCTGGCTGGGATTTCAAAACCAGTCTGTGCTCCAGAACTGAGCTGAGTTCTGGGGCTGGGTGGAATGCCTGAGCTGGACTCAGTTCTGAAGCTTGGCCAGGCCTTAAAGTGGGTCTGGGTCCCAGAGCTGGACTGCGTTCTAGAGCTGGGCTGCATCTTGCAGGGAGAGTGGGGCTCCACGCCAAGCGGTGTTCTGGAGCTGGGCCTTGCTGCAGAGCTGGGTGGGGATCCAGAGCTGCTCTGAGTTCTGGAGTTGGGCCTGGTTGTAGCGCTAGGCTGGGTTCTGGAGCTGGGCTCACTTTCAGAGCTGGACTCATCGCCAGAGCTGGACTGGGCCACAGCACGGGCGTAGGCACCTGGGTGCGAGTGGGTTTTAGAGCAGGGCTGAAGTTTGAATCTGGACTGGGCAGCAGCGTGGCTCTGGGTTCCTGAGCTGCTCTGAGATCTCGAATAGGTCTGGGTGTGGGTGCTGTCTGTGAGTCCAGAGCTGCCTTGGGTTCTACAGCTGGCTTGCTGCTTGAATCTCACCTGAGTCTCAAAACTAAAAGGTGTTCCAGAGCAGGACTGAGTCTCCAGGTATGGCTGTGCCACGGAGTGGTCTTGAGTTCCAGAATCAGGTCGAGTTTTGCGGCAGGGCGTGGTCTCCGAGCTTTCCTGGGTTCTGGAAGTAGGATTGGTCTCCGAGCTGGCCTGGGTCTTAAAACTTGTCTGGGTTCCAGAACTTGGCTTGATGCCAGGGCTCAGCTGGACTCTAGAGATGAACTCAGTCTCAGAGCTGGCTTCAAAGCAGGGCTTGGTCTCAGAACTGGGCTGTGTTCTAGAGGAAGGCTTGGTCTCAGAGCTAGGCTTGGTCTCAGAGCTGGGCTGTGTTCTAGAGCCGTTCTTGGTCTCAGAATTTGCTGCAGTTATAGAGCAGGGCTTAGGCTCAGAGCTGGGCTTGGTCTCAGAGCTTGCCTGAGTTCTAGAGCAGGATTTGATCTCAGAGCTGGGCTTAGTCTCAGAAGTGAGCTGTGTTCTAGAGTTGGGCCTGGTCTCAGAACTGAGCTTGGTCTCAGAGCTGAGCTGTGTTCTAGAGCTGAGCTTGGTCTCAGAACTTGCCTGAGTTCTAGAGCAGGGCTTGGTCTCAGAGCTAGGCTGTGTCCTAGAGCTGTTCTTGGTCTCAGAATTTGCCTGAGTTCTAGAGCTGGGCCTGGTCTCAGAGCTGGGCTTGATCTCAGAGCTTGCTTGAGTTCTAGAGCAGGATTTGATCTCAGAGCTGGCCTTGGTCTCGGAGCTGAGCTGTGTTCTAGAGTTGGGCTTGGTGTCAGAGCTGGCCTGACTTCTAGAACAGGGCTTGGTCTCAGAGCCAGGTTGGACTCTAGGGGTGGACTCTATCTCAGAGCTGGCCTGGGCTCTAGAGGAGGGCTGGGTTCTGGAGCAGGGCTGGGTCTCCAAGTTGGACTGGGTTCTAGAGAGGAGCTTGGCCTCAGAGCGGGGCTGGGCTCTGGAGCAGGGCTGGGGCGCGGGGCTGGGCTCAGGGCTGGGGCTGTGCTCCGCCCCGGGGCACACTAGCTGCAGGCCTCCCTGGCCTCTCCGATGGCGGCCCACACCTCCACCACGAACTCGTCCGGGAAGGCAAACTCGCCCAAGACGGAGTCTAAACAGCGCGCAAACTCCTGCACACTCGCCGTCTTCTTGGACGTCTCCACCATGGTGGATGCTGCGGGCCGCGTGGGAGGGACATCAGTGGGGGATGCTCCATGAGCCCCAACTTCCCACTAGGACCCCTGCCCCCTCCTGCGGACTGTCCTCCCCCCAGGGACCCCCCAGCTTACCCTGGCCCCTTACCCAGCTCTGGGTCTCGGATGCCCATGTAGCTCTCCAGCAAGTCGTCCACCCTCCGGGACGCCTCCTCCTCAAACTCGTTGGGCTGCAGGCGAGGGAGGGGGAACGGAGGGTGAGAAGCCCCTGATGGCCCCAGCCCCTCCCAGGGCCCCACCCCTGAGGGCAGAGCAGACCGGAACCTCCCACGGCTCATTGCTTCCGGCACCAACATTACTGCCCCACCTTTCAGTGAAGACCCATTTTGCAGGCAGGTAAACTGAGACTCCGGGAAGAAGAGCGTCTCATCCAAGGCTGCCCCAAGTCAGCGGCTGAGTTCTGGGTGCAAGAACCCTAGCAGGCCACCCTCCCCTTCACTCACCACTTCCTCCACCGTGGCAGCCCCTCCAGAACGAAGCCGCAGGGTCTCCCTCCCACTGGTCACTTTCGCTTCCACGGAGCACTTGCTGCTCCGGCTTCTCTGGCCAATCATATCTGCAGGGGACAGAGTGGGGCGGGCACAGGTTCTGGGTGGATCCACATCTTTGTAAAACCCGGAGAAACCACCAGCTGAGCCTTTCTAGAACCTTCTTCCCCTTCAAAATCCTCCTTAAGTCCCCGGAGTGAATCCCTAGAGACCCCTTTGGAATCCCCCACTCTTCCTGCCCCCAGGAAACTAAACCGCGAGTCCAGAAGAAATCATTGTAACCGAACACGTCTAGAACCTCCCTCCAGATGTGCTAGGTCACTTCTGGAACCTCTTGCTCTGGAACAATGCTACCCAAAGGGCCAGTCCATGATGAAATGGAGAGACTGTCCCACTATGCAAATCAACACGCCGCTTCCTTCATTGAGAAAGTCTAACCATAAAAAAAAAGTCTGCTATCTTGAACAGGACGATATACATTTTAGAGCAGAGGTTCCCAGCGGGGGGTGACTTTGCCACTCACGTGGCACTGACAACGTCTGGAAACATTTTTGGTTGTCACAGCCAGTGTGTGAGTGGGGGTGCTACAGGCATCCGAGGGATCAAGGGCAGGGATGCCGCTCAGCACCCTGCAGTGGCCAGGACACCCCCACCACAATGATCTGGCCCCACACATCACAGTGCTGAGGCCGAGAAACTATAGTCTAGAGCAAGCAACTTATCTTGTCCACGGACCAGTCCCAGACTTCTCTTTCAAACCATTCTCTTTGAAAACGATTCTCTAGAATGCACCATGACCTCAAAGCACTACTTTATTTTTTTATCTTTTTTTTTTTTAGAGACGGGGTCTCGCTCTGTCACCCAGGCTGGAGTGCAGTGGCCTCATCATAGCTCACTGCAGCCTCCAACTCCTGGGCTCAAGTGATCCTCCTGCCTCAGCCTCCCGAGTAGGTGGGACTACAGGTGTTGCCACTATATCCAGCTAATTTTTACATTTATTTTTAGAGATGGGGTCTTGCTATGTTGCCCAGGCTGGTCTCCAGCTCCTGGTCTCAAGTGATGCTCCCACCTCAGCCACCCAAAGCGGTGGGATTACAGACGTGAGCCACTGTGCCAGGCTAAAGCACTACTTTAAAAGCTCTCAGTCATGCCCTGGAATGGGTCTAGACTGTCCTCCTGTCCCACTCTGCCCACGCTGTCCCCTACCCCTCCCAGCCAAACTGACTTTGTGCCAATCTAGAGACTACCTACCTGTTCCAGATACAGCGCCAGAAACTCCCTGCCGTGCACCACATGTATCTAGAACTTTCCACCCTGTCCCATGCCCTCACCTTCCTCAGTCCCAAGCACCCACAGAACGGCCTCTGGAGAGCTCCCCAACCTGCCCGCCCCACCGCGCACCGAAGGCTCTCTTGGGCTGCACCAGGCGCAGGGTGAAGGGCTGGGACTTGGGCAGCTCGCGCAGCATCTTGGCCACCTCGTAGTGTCGGCAGCCCACGATGGAGTGGTCGTTGATGGCCTCGATGCTGTCGCCCACGCACACCGCCTCAATGCGGTTGATGATACTGCCTTCCTTGATTCTCTGCGGAGACCCAGAACCGCTCGCGGGGCAGCCCCACTCAGATCCGGAGAGGTCTACGGTCGCCCGCCCCCCGGCCCTCGGGCACCTTGATGAAGGCGTAGCCGGCCCCATTGTCCGTGATGGTCAGTCCCAGGGCGTCCTCCGTCTTGGTGACCTCCACCTCCTTGGTCTCTCCGCGCACGTGCGCGAAGATGAAGTCCTCCAGCCCTATCTGCCCCCCCAGCAGCTTCTGCATGTCCACTTTGTGGCTGTTGAGGGTGCAGAACAGGATCTGCCCCAGGGGAGAGGAGCCCGGAGTTAACCACAGCGCTGGCCCCCACTCGGTCACCAGAGCCGTGGGCCCAGAGGCCTGCTGGGGAAACTGAGGCCCAAAACTGGCCCAGGATCCCAGCCCATGAGAAACGGCGGGGCAGGGGACCCCCAGATTGCCGACGAGGGTGAGGAGGAGGCTGCAGGCAGGAGGAGACCCCTCTCCCGTCCCCCATCCCAGGGACTTCCAGGCTTCATTAACCCTTTGGTGCCCTCACTCCCCAGAGGGCGGCTGCTTCTCAAGTGGTCGTGAGCCTGCTGGCGCCCCCTGGGGGCTCCGAAGCGCCTGACACCGGGCTGGGGAACCACCCCAGCCCACCCCTAATCCCACCTGGCCACAGACGTCCCACCTGTAAGGGGGCTGCCTGGAACCCCAACCCCCAGCTGCGCCCAGGAACCACCGAGGCGCTTCCCCGAGGGCTGCGATCCACTCCGAGGACTGGGTTCCCGCGAGATCCAGGGTCCGCTAAGACCTGCTTATCTTTTGAGCAGGGCATGCAAATGGGGTCCCTGGGGTATGGCATCCCTGGGATCTGAGAGGAGCGTCTCTGAGATCTGGTGATCCGGTCCCCCCCACTTGGTTGGGGGGGACCGGATCACCAGACCTGGTTGTCCCGGGGACCGGATCACCGGGACCTGGTTGTCCCGTCTGGGGTCCGGGCTCCAGCCCTACCGCCACCAGCCGGGTGGCCTCGGGGCGCGGGCGTCCGGGGTCCTCACCTCGGTGGGCGCGATCCCGAAGGCCTCGGCGATCTTGGCGTAGAGCTCGCGGACGTTGGTGAAGCCCTCGATCTTGCCCGTGGGGCTGCCGTGCGCCAGCTGCGTGCGGAAGACCAGGCGCGGGCGCGCGCGGGGCGCGGCCGGGGGCTCCGAGGGCGCGGGCGGGGGCGCGGGCGCGCGCGGGGTCTCGGCCCCCCGGGCCTCGCCGGCCGCTGAGCTCTCCATGGCGGGGGACGCTCGGCCACCCACCCGGGCCGCCTCCTCTGTCGCCGCCGCCGGATCCGCCGCTTCCTGCAGCCTCCCCTCCCCCGGCCCAGGGCGCGACAGCCGAGCCGCCCGAGTAAGGGGATCCGGGAACTCGAGCTGCCCGGGAAGGCGACACCGCGGGGTGAGGAGGCGGGGATGGCCCCAGGTGTCTGGGCCCTGCCAGAGCCAGCTGTGCCCTCCCCGGGGACACCTGGCCGTCCTTCCTTGGGGGCCTGAGTTTCAAACCCTGGAATAACAAGCTTCCTAAATAAGGACCGGAATAGCTGAGCGCGCTGGAGCGCTCACTCTCTGCTAGGCACACTCACTTAATCCTACAACAACCTCAAGAAGAGGGGAGGGATGGTTATGCTGGTGTAACCTGAGCACATCCCGTCCCTCCTCTGCCCACAGCCCTCCATGGCTCCCGCCTTCCTCAGGGTCAAAGCCCAAGTCCTCCCTGCAGCCTACATGGCCCTGCAAGACCTGCCCTTTCCCCTCCTCCCTCTCCCCCTCCTCACTCTGCTCCAGCCACACGGGCCTGCTCGCTGTGCCTCCAACATGCCAGGTCCTGCCCCAGGGCCTTTGCACGGGCTGTTTTCTCTGCCTGGAATGCCGTTCCCCAGACCTCTGCATGGTTCACTCCCTCAAGCTCCTCTGCGTCTTTGGGCCACTGTCCCCTCCCCTCACCACCCCCCAATCTCCTTTCCCTGACTTATTTTTTCTCCCTTGCGTTTCAAGATACCATGAGGCATCTCAGATATTTTATTTCATCTTGCATCCTGTCTGTCTCCCCAGCTGGAATGTCGGCTCCAGGAGGGCAGGGGGGTTGTGTCTTTCATACTCCTGCCGTGTCCCTGTGCCCAGTGTACAGTGCGTGGCACGTAGTGGCTGCTCAGACAATCCTTGGGAAGGGTATGAATGGGTCTCCGGGTCACAGGTGAAGAAGAGGCATCTATAAAAACCCCCCGGAATGCAACTCTCAGAACACCTAGGTGGCATTCGTCAAAATTCCTACACAAGAATTTTGGCTCAGTAACCAGCAGCCCCGTCCTGCGTTGGCAGGCCACAAGGCGGGTCCCCACCCAGCCTGCCTGGGAGAGTCTCACACACCACATATCGGTAGACAGCAGCAGCTTGCAGAAGCCTTTGGACAATGCAAGAAAGTTTGTATAAAGTTCTAAAATTTGCCAAACCTGCTGTAAGCTACAACGTGGATGAAACTTGAAAACATCATTGGTGACAAGAAGCCAGACACAAAAGGCCACATTCACCTGTGATTCCATTTATGTGAAATGTCCAGAACAGGCAGATCCACAGAGACAGGAAGTGGATTTGTGGGTGCCAGGGGCTGGGGGAGGGGGATGGGGAGTGACTGCTGATGGGGAAAGGGTTGCTTTTTGAGAGTGATGGAATGTTCTGGGATGAGAGATAATGGTGGCACAATTTTGTGAATATACAAAAACCGGGCCGGGCGCGGTGGTTCTCGTCTGTAATCCCAGCACTCTGGGAGGCCCAGGTGGGAGGATCGCTCAAGGTCAGGAGTTCGAAACCAGCCTCAGCAAGAGCGAGACCCCCGTCTCTACTAAATATAGAAAGAAATTAGCTGGACAACTAAAAATATATGTAAAAAATTAGGTGGGCATGGTGGCGCGTGCCTGTAGTCCCAGCTACTCAGGAGGCTGAGGCAGGAGGATTGCTTGAGCCCAGGAGTTTGAGGTTGCTGTGAGCTAGGCTGACGGCATGGCACTCTAGCCCAGGCAATAGAGTGAGACTCTGTCTCAAAAAAAAAAAAAAAAAAAAAAAAAAAAAACAAGCAAAAACCCACTGGATTGTAGAATCCAAGACACAATTTTAAGTAAACAAAAAACAAACTGCTGAAAAATGCTACCTTTTCAGGGAGACACACTTATTGTAAAACCATGGAGATGGGCTCCGAATGAGAACCCGGAATTTGGGGGCAGTTCCTGCACCAGCAACGGGCGGGACTGGCGGAGGGTTGTTAGTATCAGGTTGTATCTGTCTCCTAGGGTTGCTGTAACGAAGTCCCACACACTGGGTGGCATAGGAATGTGTTCACTCGCAGGTCTGGAGGCTGGAATGCCAAGATCAAGGTGTCGGTGGGGCCGGGCTCCTCTGACACTCGGGCTAGGATCTGTCTTCACCTCTGCAGCTCCGGGTCGTGGGTGGCAAACCTTGGCATTCCTTGGCTTGTAGACACATCCGATCTCTGTCTCTGTTGTCACATGGCTGTCTCCTGTGTCTGTGCCACGTTTTATTCTTATAAGGACACCAGTCACATTGGATTAAGGGCCCATCCTCCTCCAGTGTGATCTCATCTTAACAAATCATATCTGCAATGACCCTTTTTCCAAATAAGGCCATGCTCAGAGGTTCTGGGTTTAGGACCGCAGCATATTGGGAGGGGCGGGAATACAAGTGAACCCGCAGCATGGGTGCTTGTCAAATTGTTCTGGAAACTTTTCAGGATGTCTTTAACATTCCATTAAACACAGAAGCCTCTGGGAAGGTTCCTCAATAAGCGAAACTAGAATTGCCAGCGATCCGTCTACGCAGCAGAATTGAAAATATGTTTTCAAACAACAGCCTGGACCCGAATGGTCACAGCAGCATGAGACTCACACCCGCCGAAGGGCGGAAAGAGCCCAGGTGTCCATCCAGACGTGAGTGGATAAACACGACGTGGTCCATCCACATGTGGAATATCACGCAGCCAGGAAAAGGGACGAGGCTCTGACACAGGCCACAGCGTGGAGGGACCTTGAGGACATTGTGCTCAGTGAGAGACGCCAGACACAGAAGGACACACAGTGGGTGACTCCGTTTGTATGAAACGTCCAGAACAGGCAGATCCACAGAGACAGGACGTGGATTCGTGGTTGTCAAGGGCTGGGGGAGGAGACGGGCCATGACTGCTAATGGGGATCAGTTTCCTTTCAGGGTGATGGAATGTTCTGGAATTAGATCAGAGGTGACAGTTGACTGTGCATTTTAACATGGCCAGAATGGTAAGGTCTGTGCTGTGTGCTTTACCACAATAAGCAAAACTCCCTGCCTAAGTTCACTCTACCCGGAAGTGGATTTGAACCCCAGTCAGGATGAAGGTTGAAAGATGGACTGAGCGGGCGTGTCTGTCCCGAGTGTGCGGAGCCCACAGTGCACAATTTTCAGGTGCGTGGGAGGGCAATGTCCCCACCGTGCCACTGGCTTGCTCTGTGAACATGGGCACCTTTAGGCCTCAGTTTCCCCATTTGAGAAACAGGGACAGCCCAGGCTCTGAGGCCCCACAAGGGCAGGCCTGGTGTCCCCAGCAGGGGTGTCTTGGGGGACTCTGGGCACATCTTCTGGCCCATCCACACACCCTCCCCAAGAAACCTTACACACTCACAAGCTTGAAACACAAATTCCACCTGCTTTTATTTAAAAAGTCTGGGTAGAACAGTGCAAGAGGCTGCCACCAGCAGGCGCCCCAGGAGAGCTGGGGCGGGGCGGGGAACCCCAGCTCGCCTGACTCTGGGACACAGGGACTGGAGGGTCCCACCCGGTGTGAAACCCAAGTGCCCCCTGCCTGTGTAGCACCACCTCATGGCCCCCCTGTGGTAATTCTGGGGGTCCCGCAGCGAGCTGGGTGTCCGAGGGAGGTCCAGGACAGGCGACGCAGGTGACCCCCCTCCGGCACCAGGTGCTGTCTCTGCCTGTGAGGTGGGTGGTCACAGGGCTCACCATGGCCAGTGCTTTCTCTGCGTTCAGGGGCCTGCGGAGGCTGAAAGCTGAAGGGATACTGTAGAAATTTGATTTTAGGGGGGCTGCAGCCCCCAAGGTGCAGGAACGGGCCTGGCCCCAAAGGGTGGACCCCCAGCCTGTCCTCCATGGGGGTGGAGGTGAGGAAGGGCTGAGCCCAGAGCTGCTTCCGGATCCTGGGCCGGCCCTCGGCTCACAGGTGCTCGCTGTAACGGGAGAGAGAGGAGGGGTGCGTGATGGGGACCCCAACATCTCTCAGCCCCCACCCCGCAGTCCTGGGGAACCCTTGAGGCCACGCCCCCTCGGCTCCTCCAAACAGACGCCAGGGTGGGGGGCCTGGATCTGATCCCACCCACCCTGGGCAGCTGGGACCCACCCTGAGAAGCTCTGGGGAAGTTCTGGGGCCCCCAAGTGGATCCCACGGGCCAAGGGAGCCTGGCAGATCCCGCCCTGCAGAATTTGGCACAGTACCGTCCCGCCACTGGTCCGCTTTGTCACACAGCCCTGGGGTAGATGTCCCCCCAACCCCAGGCAGTGGCCTGGGAGTAAGATCCCATTGTGGGAGGACACCCGGCGACTCCCCCAGACCTCGGGCACCCCACTGGCGGCCCAACGCAGCCCCGCACCTGCCCAGCACACACCTGGCGACCTGGGCCAAGATCTCCTTGACACGCACGATGAGCTTCTCGTGCTGTGCGGGGTCGCGCTCGATGGCGCCGTGCAGACGGGCCATGTACAAGTCCAGGGTGCCCAGCGTGGGCGTCTCGCCCGTGCCTGGGGAGGGCAGGCAGGGGACAGGTCAGCCGGGCCGGCGAGGGAGAGTGGGGGGGTCTCAGGGTCGGGACTCCCTGGGGCCAGAGGTCAGAGGGCGGTAGATTCGTGAGGAGGGGCCCTTCAGAGATGCAGGGGCTGATGGGGGTGGTCAGCGAGTGCCAAGGTCAGCTGGGGACAGAGCCACGGAAGAGGGGGCGGGGCTAGCGGGGCGGTCCGGGATAGGCAGGGAGGTGGGGTCAGCGCTCAGGGTGATGGGGGCTAGGTGAGCAAGGTCGGGAGGGAGGCGCCGGGAATGGGCGGTGACCCGAGCCGTGGTGACCCGGCTGACTCAGGGCAGGAAGGCGGGGTCGGCGGGGGCGGAGCTCGGGGTTAGGGTCAGCGGGGACCTGCTGCGGTGGTAGGGGCGACAGGGGCGGGGCAGAGCAGGGGGGGGCGGCAGGAGCCGGGGGCGGAGCGGTAGGGGCGGGCCCGGGGCTGCGCAGGGTCCGGGGCTACAGGGGCAGGGGGGCCCCGGGGCTGGCCGTGCGCACCCGGCACCGGCAGCGACGCGAAGCTGGCGGTGAGCGCCTGGCGCACGGCCTGGAGCTGCTGCTGCAGCGCCAGCGTCCGTCTCTCCTCCAGCGCCAGCTCCTGCTCCAGCCGCTCGCGCGCGCTGCTCATGCTCTGCGTGTGCCGCTGCAGCACCGCGTTCTGCTCCTCGAAGGCCACGTTCATCTTCCGCAGGCGCCGCAGCTCCGCCTCGCGCGCTGCAGGGGCGGCGGGTCAGCGCCTGGGCCCGGGCTGTGCCCCCTCGGCCCCCGGCCCGCGTAAGCTCCCAGGGCGGGGGGGCACCTAGGTTTTTAGAGGTACCTTCCCGGCCCCGCTCCGCTCGCCTTGGCGCCTCCTTGGCCGGCCGTCTCCTCCACCACCCGCGTCACGGAGCCCGCACCGGGACGGAACCAGGACCCCGGTTACCTTTGTTTTGGTCCAAGAACTCTTCAGTGAAGATGGGAACGTCGAACGTGGAGAAGCCGTCGCAGTCCCCACCCTGGGATGAAGGGACAGGGAATTTTTTGGGGGGGGCAGTCACATTCCTTCTGGATGTCCCCTGAGCCTGTGAGAGTCCCCTGGGGCAACCTGGGTCCCGGCCAATTTAACGCCATCCACACGAGTGGCTGCTCAGCCTCTGCTGGCACATCTTTGGACAAGGAGCGATATTTTGTCCCCTGAGCTTGGGTTTTGGCTCACTCGGGGGTCTGGACGCCTCCAGATGGGTCTCCCCACGGTGCTTCTAGGAGGAGGGGCGCTTACCTTGTGTCCGTTCAAGAGGGTATTCATGAGCCCAGAGCCGGAGTCTTCTGTCGGGGAGGGAGGAGGGCAGGGTCAGCCTCCCAGGTCTCCACTGTTCCCCAGCCTGGAGCCCCCGCTTTCCCCGCCCCCTTGACCAGCCCTACTCATCCTGGGCCGGGCTCCCCTCCTCCCCCGCCCAGGTGTCTGTACATCCCCATCGCAGTCCTGAGTGAGCCCAGTTCATCCGTAGCTGGTTATGTGTCTCTGTCCCCCACGGGACTGTGCACCCCACAGAGGGAGGGGCCTGCCGGGGTTGGGATCAGCATCACACAGAGCTTGTCACCCAACCGCTCTGGGCTGGGGCTCTTCCACCTTCCTCTCTTGTTACTGGCAAGTATATACAGTAAATGAAATAATACTATGATTTTTTTTTTTTTCCTTTTTAAGAGAGGGGCTCTCAGGCCTGGCGCAGTGGCTCCCGTCTGTAATCCTGGCACTCTGGTAGGCCGAGGCGGGTGGATCATTTGAGCTCAGGAGTTTGAGACCAGCCTGAACAAGAGCGAGACCCCCCGTCTCTACTAAAAAAATGGAAAGAAATTAGCTGGACAACTAGAAATATACAAAAAATTAGCCAGGCATGGTGGCACATGCCTGTAGTCCCAGCTACTCGGGAAGCTGAGGCTGGAGGATCGCTTGAGCCCAGGAGTTTGAGGTTGCTGTGAGGTAGGCTGACGCCACGGCACTCTAGCCCGGGCAACAGAGTGAGACTCTGTCTCAAAAAAAAAAAAAAAAGAGAGAGAGGGGGGCTCTCCATGCCTTTCGCAGGCTGGTCTAGAACTCCTGGGCTCAAGTACTGCTCTCGCCTCGGCCTCCCACCTTTCTTAATCTTCTTCTCCTGGATCTTCTCGGCGCACATCTTGTAGGCCTCGGACTGCTGGTACGCGCGCAGCTCCTTCATGTACTGCTGCTTCTCCCTCTCCGCCTCGTCCAGGTACCGCTGGAGGGGCAGCAGCCAGAGGCTTGGCCCAGCCAGCGGCAGGAGCGGCCTCTAGAGCCAAGGCCGGGACCCCAGGTGGGGCTCGGCTCTCTGCGCCTGCCCCTGTGCCGAACCTCCCATGGATCCCTATGCCTCCAGACAGCCTGCTGCCCAGTTCCCCCACCGCCCGCCGCGCCCCAGCCCTGGCCCTGCAAGGCCCTACAAGCCACTCCCGGGTGCCCGACCCCTGCTCAGCTCTGCCGGCAGGCCCCCGCACCCACGGCGGCCGGCCAAAGTCGCACTGGCTGGGGACGGGCTGCGGAGTCCCAGCGCGCGGTGCGCACCTGCTTCTCGGCCGGCTGCAGCTTGCTCCACTCGGCGCCCAGCATCTTGGTGATCTCGGGGAACGGCAGGTCTGGATGGCGGGTGCGGATCTGCTCGCGCCGCTCGTTCAGGAAGCGCACGTAGCCCGTAACCGGTGCCTTGGGCCCGTTCGGCAGGATCTTCTTCCGCTTCTTGCCCTTGGGCCACCCGCGCTTCTTCACCGGCTGCGGAACCGCGCGCGTGGTTGGGCGGGGTCTGGAGGGCTGGGGCGGGGCTCAGGGGGCAGGGGCGGGGCCTAGTCGGGAAGCAGGACCCGGAAGGGCTTGAGGTATGGCCTGGTCAAGAGCCAGGACCCTGGGGATTAGGAGGTCCCTGGCCAGGGGTGAGGGGATCGAAGGTAGTGGGGGCGAGCGTGGAACCCAAGGATGGGACCGCCTTGTGCCGTGGGCGTGGCCTCTGGTTGGTGGGCGTGGCTTCTTGCTGGAGGAAGAGCCCATAGGACCCTGGAAAGGTGGCAGTGGGCAGGGCCTCCAGCATGGGGCGAGCTAGCATTGGGCAGTGGGCGGGGCTTGGACTTAGAGTGCCAGTCTAAGGGGCGTGGAATCTGGCACGGAGAGGGGTCTCAGCCTATGGAGAAAACTCCAGGCTGTGGGCGGAGCCATAACCAATTCAAATCTAGCCGGGGGCGGGGCTTCTGGCTGGTGGCCGGACCCCCGGCCTCCCCACCACCGGGCAGAGACTCTCACCTCCTCCTCGTGGGACCCCTTCTCCCCGGCGCGTGGGCCCTCGCCGCGCTCTTGCTTGACAGCCACCATGAAGCCCCCGTGCTGGCCCGGAGCTTTGCCGCCCGCTGGCCTGGAGTCAGGGGGGACAGGTCACCCCCGCCCCCAGAGCCTTCCCTGTCCCACGGACTGCAGGGCTGGCGACGGGAGGCGTACATCGGGGAGGCGGGTCCGAGGAGGACGGGACGGGAGCACAAGGTGGGACAGGAGGGCCCGCTGGGGAGCTGGACTCCGGGAGCGGGGCGTGGGACAGGATGCCAGAGAAGCCCTGACCCAGATGGGGGAGGCGGCCGGGGGGTGTCCCGGGGCCCGGGCGGGACTGGGGGCTGCGGTGGGGACAGGCGCGTGGGCGGGGAAGGGTTCCCGGGGCCCGGGTGGGGGAGATAGGGGCGGAGCTGGGTACTGGGGCCCGGACGGGGCGGGGGGCTGCTGGCGGCGGCGGGCTGGGGTCCGGGGGCCTGGGCTGGGAGAGGTGGGGCCGGGGCGGATGTCCCGGGGCCCGGGCGGGGACAGGCGGGCAGGGCGGGGAGAGGGTCCCGGGGCCCGGGCGGACACGGGCTTCGCGGGGACCGGCAGGCGGGGGCGGCACACTCACGCGGCGGCCGCGCCGGGCTGCTTGGGGCCGTGGGACATGGCCGCTCCGGGCCGGACCTGGAACCCAGACACGGGCGGAGGTGAGGTCCCCTCGGCTGGTGCCGGGGTCCCCGCAGTCCCCCGACCAGGAGCTCCCGGTGCCGGGCCCGGACGCCTGGGGGTGGGAGCCGGATCCGGGGGCGGGGAAGTCCGCGAGGGCGGGCGCCCCAAGAACCCTTTGTTGGGCGATCGCGCCCCGGGAGGCCCGCGTCGGCTCCCTCCGGCCCCGGCAGGGCCCCGCCCCGGTCCGGGGGCCTCCGCACCCCTAACCCTGGTGGGGCCCAGAGTTCCGCGGCTGTTTTCACCTCCAAAGAAACTTTCCCGGCCCTTCCGACTGCTGCGACGCTCCAACCAACCGCCCCGAGCCCGCCCCCGCCGGTCGCCCCGCCTCGCCCCGCCTCCAGCATGCTAATGACGGCCCTGGCGAGCCGTTCGATTGGCTGTCTTCTTCCCCTGGGGCGTGACCATGCAGATACAGGTCGGCGCGCCGATCGGCGATTGGCTGGGGAGGCTGCTGAGCCGCGTGGGAGGTGGGGCGGGCAGGCGGCGGGCGGTGCATCAAGTTCGGCTGCGCTCGGCCGCGCTCGGGACCAATTCGGGGCTCTAGGACGGCCTCGCCGGGCGGAGCCTCTTAAAGGGCCAGCAGGCACGGCGCGGACTCCTCCTCCCGTGTGAAGGCGAATACTCCCTCCCCTGTTGGATCAGTGCACTTGCGAATCCGGGTCGGGCCCCGCCCCGGTTACCATGGGGATGGTGGTAGGTTGCTAGAGAGGGAGGTAAGATCCTGGAAGGCAGCCCCCTGTCGCAGAGCAAACTGGGTCCTGTTCTCAGCATCCTGCACACCCCGGCTGGAAGTTTCCCCTATGTCCACTCCATTAAAACCCCTGACACCCCGCGGGGCCTGAGCCCTGAGCCCTGGCCTTCTGGCCGAAGGGGCTACTCTCTCCGCCGGGCCTCGGCTTCCCCTCCTGCACAGTGGGGACATTACACGACATCCAGGACCACGTGGCTGGGGTGTTATGTCGCTGAGAAGGAGATGTAGGGCAGGCTGGCTTTGGGATCCGGAGCTGGACTGGAAGCATCTGGGAAATGATGATGATGAGGGCACACTGCCAGGACCTCGTGAAGGTGGGGCCTGGGCTGGGGCTGCCTCTGCCCCCAGGGTGCTCCCAGGGTCACTGGGTGCAAACCACGGCCCATTAGACCCTAAACAGCCATTGCATTCATTCCCACCTCTGAGCCTTTGCACTTGCTGTTCTCTCTGCCTGGAATGCCCTTCCCCAAGACACCTGCCTGCTTCCTTCCTTGAGGTCTTTGCTCAAATGTCATCTGCTCAGCTAGGCCTTCCCGGGCTTGTAGCCCACCCCCTACACTTCGTCTGATCTTTTCCTCCATACACCTGTCTCCTTCCTGGTGGCCTGCCCGTTGGGTTCACTGCTGCGTTCGTAGCACCTACGACGTTGCCTAGGGTAGGTGCTCCGTACCTGTTAGTCGAACAAACAAATGAATGAATCTTGCACATTTCTAAGAGGCAGGTGCTGCTGCAATGGAGAACAGTCTGGCAGTTCCCCCAAGGGTGATGTAAACACGGAATAACCCCGAGATCCAGCAAATCTACCCTTAGTAATAGACCCCAAGACTATTGAAAGCAGGTGTGCAAACAAAGACAAGTACACACAGGTCCGTAGCAGTGTGATTCACGGTAGCCAAAAAGTGAAAACAACCCAGGTGCCCAGGAACAATGAATGGGCAAACCACATGTCCTACATCCCACACAGTAGAATATTATTGGCCATAAAAAAGGAACGAAGCTCTGACACAGGCCGCAGCGTGGGTGAACCTTGAGGACATCGTGTTCAGTGAGAGACGCCAGACACAGAAGGACACACAGTGTGAGACTCCATTGATATGAAATGTCCAGAACAGGCAAATCCAGAGACAGGACGTGGATTCCTGGCTGTCAGGGGCTGGGGGAGGAGCCAGGGAGTGACTAATGGGCTTGGGGCTTCTCTTTGGGGTGATGAAGATATTCTAAAATTAGATTGTGGAGATGGTTGCATAACTCTGTAAATATACCAGAAAGAACAGAATTGTACGCTCTAAACGGGCTCACCCAATGGCATGTGGATTAAATCTCAAAAAACCTGCTTTCCCGAGATGCAGCCCAGGGCTGAGGAAGAGGAGCTTCTTGCCCTGGAATATTGACAGATGCAGCCTCCGGAGCTCGCCTCCAGACCTCACTCTGTTGCTTAAGCCCCGCCCGTGCGTCTGTCTGCTCCGCTAGAAGCAATCTCAGGGAGACACTTCCCAGCTGAGACAGGGAAGCCCCGCCTTCGAGCCCCGCCTCTCTAGCTTGAGTGACAAGCCTGGCGTTGCCATAGGACCGGCCCTCCCACACCACTTAAAGATTTCAGGGGTTTTCCTGGACATCAAAAAGAAATGAGGAGTTTTGAAGTTGATTTTGAAAGCAGTTTGGAGCTTCCTGGCATCAGAAAAAAAAAATGCCTCGCTGCAGGGATTTTCTTTAAAAAAAAACAAAGATATCTTCAGTCCAAATTGCATTTTATTCAGTCCGATTCATGCAAACCATGCATGGATGCCCATGCACCCAGACAGGCAATATCTAAGAAACAACATTTATACTATTTGACATTACAACCTTCCTAAAGTGTTGTAAAAGTAGATCATTTTGCCCCCAAATTATAGCTTTATTTTTTTTCTTCCTTCCTTCCTTCCTTGTTTCTTTTCTTTTCCTTTCCTGAGGCCATGAGGGAGGGTCTGTCCCAGGCCTTCCCCAGGTCCTGGCAGTGACCGGCATCCTTGGTGTCCCTTGGTGAAGCATGGCCCAGATCTCTGCCTCTGTGTTGCCATGACGCTGTCCCTGTGGGTATCTGTGTCCAAACTTCCCCTTTATATAAAGACTACTAGGCACATTGGATCGGGGCCCGCCCTAATGACCCCATCTTAACTAATGACATCTACTCTGGCCCTATTTCCAAAGAAGGTCACCTTCTGAGGTCCTTGGGGCTACTACAACCTATGCATTCCTCGGGGGCATAACCGCACCCACAGCACATGCACATGTACATATACGTGTGCGGTATGTCTATTCCCATAAAAATGTGAGGTCCTGTTTTGCTGGTTATTATACCACTGCCCCCGTGCAGTAAGCATCAGCCTGCAACCCGCTCTGTTCTCGCAATAACGTTCCTCATATAAAGTGTCTGTATATATTAGGCACACAGTGACACTGTGTAACATTCCTTAGTGTGGCTGTACTACCCTCTGCTTAACGAGTCTGGCTGATGTATTAAATATATATATCAGCCGGGCGCGGTGGCTCATGCCTGTAATCCTAGCACTCTGGGAGGCCCGAGGCGGGAAGATTGCTCAAGGTCAGGAGTTTGAAACCAGCATGAGCAAGAGCGAGACCCCGTCTCTACTAAAAATAGAACGAAATTAATTGGACAACTAAAAATAGAAAAAATTAGCCGGGCATGGTGGCGCATGCCTGTAGTCCTAGCCACTTGGGAGGCTGAGGCAGGAGGATCGCTTAAGCCCAGGAGTTGGAGGTTGCTGTGAGCTAGGCTGATGCCAGGGCACTCTAGCCCGGGCAAAAGAGTGAGACTCTGTCTCAAAAAGAAAAAAAGTAAAAATAAAAAAAAAAAAATATATATATATATATATATCATGGTCCTTTTCAATATTACACTCTTCCGGCCCCTGCTATAAATGTCCCTGGCTTGCCATCCTGAGCCCATGGGTGGGGTAGAGTGGAAAGGAAGGAAGACACAAAATTGCTGCCAGTTAAATGTTTTTTAGTTAGAGATAGACTCTCACTATATTGCTCAGGCTGGTTTCAATCTCCTGGCCTCAACGATCCTCCCACCTAAGCCTCCCAGAGTGCTGCTATTATAGGTGTGAGCCCGGCCTACTAGAAGTATTTTTGGGTTGTCCCTACTAGGGGATGCTATTAGCATCTACTGGGGTAAGGCCAGAGGTCCTGCACCACAAAACACCCTTACGCCTCCAGGGACCCTATTCGACAGGGCTACCCTCACCCTGTACAGAGAGGACAACTGAGGTTTAGTGGTTTGCCTGTAACTACCCAGATGTGATCTGGGCTGTGGCCACTCCTGGCCACAGCCACCCTCGTGAAACTTCTAAGTAAGAAACTTCTAAGGAAGTTTCCAGGGAGCCCTGAGAACCCTTGTGCCCTGTCCTACCCCAACCTGCGGACAGGAAGAGAGAAGATGAAAGGGAGCTGACGTGGCTCCCTGCCGACACTCCCCTCCACTGCACCCTGAGGATGGAAAGGGGCCGCCAGGACATCTGATCTCCAGCATGGGGAGGGGGGACGCTGGCCTGGCGTTGCGGGCAGCTGGCAACGCTCTGGGGACATCAAAGTCTGTCAGAATCTCTCCTGCCCCCAAGCCTGTCTATCCTTCCGTCTATCCTTCCCCCCAGGGCCAGGACATTCATCTCTCCTGGCTTCCTGGCATCGCTCACACTAGATGGGGACTTCTCTGATCTTCACCCCCAAATCCAACCCCCTTTCTTATTGTAGTATGTGTCCCCTCCACTCGTGTCCCAACCCGTGCAGCTGAGGCCTGTGCCCCTCATCCCACGGGACGTTTTATCTGATGCTGTCCCACCCTCTCTGAAAACCCACCATGGCCCCCCAGTGACCACAGGGTAAAGTGCCAACTCCTTACCGGCCATTTAGTCACCCTTCATGGGCTGACGCTGCCAGCCCAGCTTGGAGCAGGGGAGCTGGAAAGTTTCAGCTCTGTCCCCCAGCAACCCACAGACTGGGAACTTCAGAATCTTTGGGGCTCCTTAGCAAGAGGCTGGATCCTCTCAATGAATGAATGAACGAATGAATGACACAGCTCAGCACGAGGGCTGGGCCCCCAAGGTCCCATGGTCAGGGTTGAACTTGTTCCTGTTTTCCCCACAAAGTCCCCTGGATCTGCTCCAGAGGGCTGCAGGGATTGTTCCTGGGCTTTTTTTTTTTTTTCTGAGGCAGAGTCTCACTCTGTTGCCTGGGCTAGAGTGCCGTGGCATCAGCCTCACTCACTGCAGCCTCCAACTCCTGGGCTCAAGCAATCCTCCTGCCTCAGCCTCCGGAGTAGCTGGGACCACGGTGGGGGGGAGCCACCATGCCCAGCTAATTTTCCTTATTTTTTGTAGAGATGGGGTCTCCCTCTTGCCCAGGCTGATCTTGAACTCCTGACCTCAAGCGATCCCCCCACCTGGGCCTCCCAGAGTGCTGGGATTATAGACGTGAGCCACCGTGCTGGGCCATAGGCTGGTTATTTTTAAAAGTCATTTTTTTATTGCTAAAGGGGAGCACGTACACAGGGAGGAAAGAACTGCGGTTTTTATCTCTTCTTATCCGTTTATCTCCCCCAAGGCAGTCTGCCCTCCTATCTCTCATCTCCCCCCCCCCACCAGCTTATCTCTCTTGACCCTTTGTCACCCTCAACCATTTTTTCTGTCTTATTTTCACAAAAGACTGTGTAGTCCGAGGCAGCATGGGGGGCCCGGGCTGTGTACCCCTTGGGCTGCTGGGGCCTGGGGTTTATAAAGCCTGTCTCTGTCTGTGACCCAGTTCGGGTCCGCATATCCGATTCCCTGCCTGTACTTTCACCGTTCAAGTTCAAGCATCCGGCGCGTATTTTCTGAGCTCCTACTTCCTGGGTGAGAGTAGGAAGAGCTAACAGTCATTATATATAACTTTGATACCCATTCCGGAGCTGGGGAGATTAAGGCCCTCTGCAGTTAAGGGACTTGTCCCAAGTGGAACAGCTGGGAGGCAGCGGACGCGGATGTGGCTTCCATGATTTTGACCGCCGGCTGCAAGCCTGCAAACACCGCTGAAGGAGATCTGGGGACATCAAGGGGAACTGCACCCATCCCTTGGAGGAACTTGAAACCGCCCCGACGTGGAAGCACAGTTAGTGGGAGGAGGAAGGTCGGGGAGGGTACAGGCGTGGGACTCACATGCACCTGACTCGCTGTGCGCACCTGACTCACCGTGCGCCCCTGGGCAGGTCACGTCCCCTCCCGGGCCTGTCCCCACCTGAAAAGTGGGAGAGAGGCTTGCCTTGGCCACGTGGGGCGCTTGGCAGTCAGCGCTCGTTAAATGCCGGCTGGTATGATTATGATCATTATCCCCATTATATAGTTAATAACCAATTACGTAGCTCTAATGCACCCTCCCCACATTCGGTCCGGGAAGTCACGGGACCCCGAGGCCAGCTCGGACTCAGACCCCCGCCCCATCCCACCCCGTCCTCCCCGGTCCGCGTTGGGACGCGGGCGGCGCGGGCCTGGAGGCAGGAGTCTGGGTGGGAGGCAGCGGTGTCGCTTCTCTATTTCACCGCGCAGGCTGCGGGAGATGGTGACGGACTCCCCACGGTCCGGAGTCCCGCCATCTCCAAGAGTCGGGGTACCCGCGGGGCGCTAGGACCGAGCGGGCCCGAGGTATGGAGGCCGGGCTCGCCCCCGAGGCCACGCCTCTCTGCGCGATTATTGGCTGCCGGGCCCCGGCGCGCGGCTCCGATTGGCGGAGGTGGCCGCCGCTCGCCGGGCTTTCCGCCCGCCCCGCCGCTCTGGGTTACAGAGTCCCCGCCGCGGGCTTGGCCGCGGTACAGCGGCGCCGGACGCGCACTCGGCGCTCAGGGCCCGGCGCGCGGCGGGGGTCACGGCCCCGCGGGGTCCCGGTGAGGAGCGTCCCCCGTGGCCCGGCGCCATGGGCCCGGGACCCCCCGCGGCCGGGACGGGGACGTCCCCGCGGGCGATGTCGCTGGTGGCGCGGCTCAGCTACGCTGTGGGCCACTTCCTCAACGACCTGTGCGCGTCCATGTGGTTCACCTACCTGCTGCTCTACCTGCACTCGGTGCGCGCCTACAGCTCGCGCGGCGCCGGCCTGCTGCTGCTGCTCGGCCAGGTGGCCGACGGGCTGTGCACGCCCCTCGTGGGCTACGAGGCCGACCGCGCCGCCGGCCGCTGCGCCCGCTACGGCCCACGCAAGGCCTGGCACCTGGTCGGTAAGCGCCCGCGCCCGCGCCTCCCGGGACCCCCCATCCGTGAGCCTCCTCTGTCCCCGCACCGTTCTACCCGCCTGCCGGGCCCAAGTCTCCCCTCTGTCTGTCTGTCCATGGCCTGAGCCTCCTCCCCCATCTGTCTGTCCATGGCCTGAGCCTCGCCCCTCTGTCTGCCTGTCCATAGACGTCTGAGCCTCCTCTTCCTGTCTGTCCATAGACGCTTGAGCCTCCCCGCTCTGTCTGTCCATGGCCTGAGTCTCCCCGCTCTGTCTGTCTGTCCATGGCCTGAGCCTCCTCCTGTCTGTCTGTCCATGGCCTGAGCCTTCCCCCTCTGTCTGTCCATGGCCTGAGCCTCCCTGCTCTGTCTGTCCATGGCCTGAGCCTCCCCCTGTCTGTCTGTCCACTGCCTGAGCCTCCCCCTGTCTGTGTGTCCATGGCCTGAGCCTTCTCCTGTCTGTCTGTCCATGTCCTGAGCTTCATCCCTCTGTCTGTCTGTCCATGGCCTGAGCCCCTTCTGTCTGTCCATGGCCTGAGCTTCCCCGCTCTGTCTGTCCATGGCCTGAGCCTCCCCCTGTCCGTGTGTCCATGGCCTGAGCCGCCTCCTCCTGTCTGTCTGTCCATGGCCTCAGCCTCCTCCTTTCTGTCTGTCAATGGCCTGAGCCTCCCCCTGTCTGTCCATGGCCTGAGCCTCCCCCTGTCTGTCTGTCCATGGCCTGAGCCACCCCCTGTCTGTCTGTCCATGGCCTGAACCTCCCCCATCTGTCTGTCTGTCCATGGCCTGAGCCTCCCCCTGTCTGTCTGTCCATGGCCTGAGCCACCCTGTCTGTCTGTCCATGGCCTGAACCTCCCCCGTTTGTCTGTCTGTCCATGGCCTGAGCCTCCCCCCCCATCTGTCTGTCCATGGCCTGAGCCTCCCCCATCTGCCTGGCTGACCAGTGCCCTTCTACCTGCCTGACCCATGAGCCTCCCCATCTTTCTGCTTGGCAGCCCGTGTCCTCTCTGTCTGCCCGAGGCTTTCTCCATCTGACTGTTCACGGGACCCTTTCATGTCACTTCCCTTTGTCTGAACCCTGGGGGCATGCAGAACCCTCTCTGGGTTGGGTCTGAGTGCTCAGCTGACCCCCCAGTTCATTGAGGTGACAGTTGGGACAGCTCTGCCTGAGGGAAGGTCAGCTGCCTAGAGCCCCTCTGTTTGTCCATCCCCCTGGAGTACCTTCATCCATCCCCTGCCTCATCTTGGGCCACCTGGTACTTGGGCAGCCTGGGGGTGCTGCCCTGGGAGCAGAGAGTTGGGGATGGGTGGGACCACAGGGTCGGAGGTCTATGCCCTGTTCTTGCTTCGAATCTGTCTGGCTGACCAGGGATGGGGCAGCCCCATGTCTGGGGACGCGTCCTAATTAGAGAGGGCTGTCTCGGTCAGGAGGCGGGTCCCATGGGGCTGAGATGATAAGCCTGCTTCCCAGTGGCTCTGCTCTCCCCGCCCGCCCTGGGCCCCCAGATTAGCCCCAGCTAGGTTCCTGGCCACATTCCTGCTCTGGGCGGGTGGCATGTGTCTGGGAGCCACCAAGGGTACGCTGGAGCCTCCATGCCCTCGGGAGCCATAGCTGAGGGCAGAGGTTTGACGCAGTTGTGAGAGAGACATGTTTTGCAAGATGAGCAGATCTCCGGGTGGCCTGAGGGCGGCTGGCATTGCAACAGCTACCACCTGGGGGCTGGACTTCCAGCTTCCTGAGGCTGTCCCAGGGTCACTGTGGCAGACTGTGGCAAACAGGCAGGGGGACAGTGGTCCCTTGCTCTCTGACTGACAGATCGTTTGCAGAACTGAGCCCAGAGTCTCAATGGCAACTTGGATTCTAATCGTGGGCAAACTCGCTGTCAGACAAACGGGAGAATTCCTGGCAGGGGAGCCCTCTGCGCCCGCAGCCCTGGCAGAGGGCACTGCACGTGCAAAGGCCCCGGGGCGCCACTTACCAGCTCTGCGCCTCCCAGCCTGACTGTGTGCTCCTTCCATAAGCGCAGGCCTGAGGTTCAAGGAGGGTCCCGGTTGACCCCAGAGGAGGCGTCTGAGGCCCCCAGCAGAGGTTGAGGGGGAGAAGAGCTGGGGGCAACTTTGTAAATAAAGGACTGAAGGCTTTGCGTTTCTGCATAACAGGCCTGGGGACCGAGGTGTCCACCTTGGTCCTTCCCCACCTCAGTGTGGACACGGGGGAGGCCCCAGGAGGGTCTTTTGGGCTAAGAAGCCAGGATGACCCTTCTTGATGTTTGATAAGGTGACTCGAGTGGTGGTCACCCTGGCGACAGTGCCCACTTCTCTTTTTCACCCTCGAGTCCGTGGATGGACTCACTCTATATCTTAGCAAACCCTCGGGGATCCCTCTTGTAACCTGGAGAGGAACCTCAGTCACCATGGGCGCCTGTGGGCTGGGGCAGACGGCAAGACTGGGCTTCTTGCCAAGAAGACGGAATATTAGCTTTGGGGTTTTGAAGGGTGAGTAGGAGTGTGTGCATGGGTGGCATTCCAAGTAGTGGAAACGGCTGTGGAAAGGCATGAACTGTCTGGGCCTGGAAGCTGCTGCAGCAGGAAGTGGCTCAGAGCCGTAGGAGTTCCGGGACTCCTAATCTTCATACTTTACCCCTGAGGCAGGAACTTGCATGACTCCTGTTTTCTGGAAACTGAGGCCCAGGAAGACAAAGCCACTTGCCCAGGGTCCCCGAGCCAGGCAGCCTGGCCCCAACAATAGTTAACCCAGCTTGGTCAGCAGGCAGGTGGAGTCCAGCCAGGGAGGGACATTCTCCTGACTAGAGTCCACAGTGCGTGACCATCCCCCGCCCCGCCCCAGGTGGCCTCAAGGCCCTCAGGAATCTTCCCACAACCCTCTGGGGCACCCCTTCCAGAGAACTAGGCCCGGGTGGGTTTGGTTTCATTTCCTGATCCCGAGGGCGGGCCCAGGGTCGTGGGGAATTAGGTCACCTCCGGAGCCTGCAGGAAGGAAGCCCAGCTGCTGGCACCACACAGGCCCCTCCAGGCTCTGGGTTGGGAGGCGCAGGGTGCAGCAGGCTGGATTCTCCATGCCGGCACACTCAGCGGGCCTCAGTTTCCCTGCCTGGAAAACTTGGATTATAACACTCACCCTTGCAGGCTGTAGATCGAGGCCACAAGTGCCATTCTTCACCCATTCGAAAGACAGTGATGTGCCAGGTTCCCTGCTAGGCGCTGGGGACATGCGGAGGGACCTGTTGCCCACCTCCATGGAGCCTGCTGTCTGGTCGGGGAAGCAGGCAGGAAACACGCAGACAGACCCCAGAATTCCCAGGGCTGTGTAGTAGAGAGAGTGGAGCCCAGGACAGAGTGTCCCGGGCCTGGAGGGAGAAACCCTCCCTGACTGGCCCCGTCACCAGCCAGGTGTCCCCTCCAGGCCCGGGACACTCTGTCCTGGGCTCCACTCTCTCTACTACATTTAAGCACAAACCTGAAAGAAGAGAGGGAGTGAAGCAGCTAGGGGGCACAGCCCATGCAAAGGCACTGGGGCAGGACCGCACCTGGTGTGTTGGAGGCCCAGCGAGGAGGCCCGTGTGGCTGGAGCAGAGGGAGGAGGGGACAGGGCAGGTCGTGCAGGGCCTGGAGGGCCGCAGGGAGAACCCTGCATTCATTAGGAGGTATTGAGGTTTTTCTGAGCGCATAGACAGGGAGAGTGTGGCACACAGCAGGTCTCAGTAGGTGGCAGGCTCCAGTTTCTAAATTCTGTCCCCAGGGGCTAGGACACCCCAGTGTTCCAGAGAGAGGCCCGTTAGGAGTTGATGGGGACAGCGGGGCTTGGGGAGGGAGCCCCAACTCCCGGCAGACCCACGACTCCCACAGGACGCTCGGTAGTGGCCAAGCAGGAGGAACAGGCCTCCTGCCACTAGCGACACGGAAGCTGTGGCTGGACATGGGCCCCAAGGTGGGCAGTTCCCCGGGGACTTCTCACCTGCCGCTGGCCTCGGTCACTGTGTCAGTTACCCACCTTCACCAAGGGGCAGCCCGGGAGCCCTGGGCTGGCAGGGAGGGGCCCATTCCTGCCCCTTCCCACTCCCCTGTCCCCTGCCTCAGTTTCCCCATCTGAGTGGTGGGTGGAGGCCTGGTCCCATCTCTCCTGCTTGGCTGTGTGACCCAAGAGACACCCCAGATCTTTGTCTTGGTTTCCTCCTGTGTCACAAGGGGCCACGTGCTTGGGACCTCTGGGCTGGTGCGGGGTGGCCTGTGACGGGTCCCCCTGGCCCCGCCCACAGGCACCGTCTGCGTCCTGCTGTCCTTCCCCTTCATCTTCAGCCCGTGCCTGGGCTGCGGTGCGGCCACACCAGAGTGGGCGGCGCTGCTGTACTACGGGCCATTCATCGTGGTCTTCCAGTTTGGCTGGGCCGCCACGCAGATCTCCCACCTCAGCCTCATCCCGGAGCTCGTCACCAACGACCACGAGAAGGTGGAGCTCACGGCGCTCAGGTAGCCCCCCCGCCACCCCCACCGTGGGGCCCTCTGCCCCGGCTGGCACAGGTGAACAGCGCTGTCTCAGCCGGGTGCGGTGGCTCACGCCTGTGACCCCAGCGCTCTGGGAGGCCAAGGCGGGAGGATCGCTTGAGGTCAGCCCCCCCCCCAACTGACCAAGAACCGAAATTGCACCGGCAGAATTTCCTCCCCTCTGCCACAGAGTGCTGCCACGAGCTGGCGGTGACTTCCTGGCCCCCGGGGGAGGGGACTGGGCAGGGTGTGCCTGTCCGGGGCCATCTGAGAACTCTGCCTGCCACACGCAGGTACGGTTGGCACCTGGCTTACCCGCCATCATGCCCGAGGTGCTAGAGGAGGCTGTTCTGGATGTGACGATAAGAGCATTTATTGAGCGCTTGCTGTGTGCCAGCCATCATTCTAGGCCCTTGACACAAATCCACTTCTTTAATCCTTGCCATGCACCAGGGCGGCAGGAACCACTGTCCCTTCTGTATTCCTGAGGTGGAGACGTGCCCCAGGCCGGGTTTGGGTGGCATCTTCACCGGGCCTATTCCGTCTCCAGACCAGCCTGGACGCTTCCCCGCCCCCGCCTTTGAGTTCCTTGTTGTGGTGCCCACGACACAGGTTGCCCAACGCCCAGGGCCCTGAGGGCACCTGCTGACAGGGGCCAGACTCTGGGGCACTTCCGACATGGCAGCACCTTGCCAGTGACCTGGCATGCTCATTTGGCCTCTGGAGATAGCATTGTTTCTGCTTTCAGAAAGGGAAACTGAGTCCTGGTGAAATCTGGAGGCTCCTTCCTCCGCTACAGCCCCCCTGGCCAAGCAGGGCTTAAGGCCTAGACGCTTCTAGCCAAGAATTCTAGAATCCCGGCTTCCGGGCATCTGGGCGCTCAGTTTCGGGGTTGCAGCCTGGGCAGATGGGGGGGTCGCATAGGGTGGGGTTGCAGGCCGGAGCTGCACCTCCTCAGATCACGTGTGGGCTGGGGAAACTGAGGCCATCAGGCGCTTCCCTGTGCAGGTCCCCCTTTGTGTTGGTGGCTGAAATCACCTCTCAGCCAGGGGTCCCCCAGATGCGGCAAATTGCCCTGAAGGTATGGGCCCCTGGGAGGAAGCAGCCCACGGTCCGCGGCTGCCCTGCTGAGGCCGTGCCCCCCGCCAGGTACGCCTTCACCGTGGTGGCCAACATCGCCGTCTATGGCGCCGCCTGGCTCCTGCTCCACCTGCAGGGCTCCTCGCAAGTGGGGCCTGCCCAGGACCTCAGCGTCAGCGACCAGCTGGGGATGCAGGACGTGCCGGTGTTCCGGGTGAGCTGGGGCCCGGGTGGGTCACCCCGCAGTCCTTGCCCCCGGGGCTGGGGCTGGGAGAGCCGCCGCTGACACGCTCCTCGGGGTCCCCAGAACCTGTCCCTGTTGGTGGTGGGCGTCGGAGCCGTCTTCTCGCTGCTGTTCCACTTGGGCACCCGGGAGAGGCGCCGGCCGCGGCTGGAGGAGCTGGATGAGCCGGATGAGCACAGCCCCCTGTTGGCCCCCGCGGCCCGGCCCCTGCTGCTCTGGAAACACTGGCTTCGGGAGCCAGCTTTTTACCAGGTACGTCGAGGGGGCATGGAGGGGCCCCCAAGTGGACACCCCTCTCCCCGCCCTGGCCCTTTACTCAGCGACCAGAGCACAGGCAGAGTTGGCAGATGGCACATGTAGCCCCTGCTCAAACCCACACCAGGGCAGACATTGCTAGTCAATCGCCGCTCTCTTCTCGCCTGACCACCTGGGCAGTCACTACCAATGGATCAGGCACGAGCTGCAGGGGCCGCGCCCAGGCCCTGGCGCCCCCTGCTGGTGGGAGTGGAGAAGGGCTGCCTCACTCCGGCCCGTCCCTCTGTCCGTCCACCCACAGGTGGGCGCGCTGTACATGTCCACGAGGCTCATCGTGAACCTCTCCCAGACCTACATGGCCATGTACCTCACCTACTCCCTCCACCTGCCCAAGGTGAGCTGGGCGCGGCGGGATGGGGCAGGGCGGGGGGCAGAGGCAGGACTGCCCCCGTGAGCCATGCCTGGAACACCAGTGCTGCCTCTGCCCCGACAGAGGTTCATCGCGACCATCCCCCTGGTGGTGTACCTCAGCGGTTTCTTCTCGTCCTTCCTCATGAAGCCGGTCAACAAGCGTATTGGGAGGAATGTGAGTGTGGGCACAGCGGGCAGAGGGCAGGACGGGCGGCTGGGGGGTGCCTGCAGCCATGAACCCACCAGACAGGGCAGACCCAGAGACTCTGCTTCCAGCCCGGGTGGTTCCGGGCCCGGGCGTTCTCGCCTCGTAGCAGCCCTGGGTCTGGGAACCAACAATTCCAGAATCCTGGCTTTTGAGTATCTTGGGTTCTCGGACTCCTGGGGCTGCGGAGCTCTGGAACTTTCTGTCCAGCCCACGTGGCTGCGATTGTCTCCATCATGACCGACTTGCACTTAGAATGGGCACCTGTCTCGCGGCTGCACTGCACAGAAGGCACAGCCCGAGGGTGTCAGCCCTGCAGAGCTCCGAGTACCTCTGGGTCCCAGAGTCTCCCACTTGGCCAAGGTCAGAGCAGGGGGCTCCTTAGGAACCATCCAACTCAGGCCCCTCCTTCGCTGGGGTCAGGGGTAGGGGCGACGGATCGAAGACCAGAGAAGTTAAGTGCTGGGCTCGGGGGTGCCCAGCGGCGTGGGTCTGACGCCCGGCCGGGCTTCCGCCTCCGCAGCTGACCTACTTCACGGGTCTCCTGGTGATCCTGGCCTTCGCGGCCTGGGTAGCGCTGGCAGATGCGCTGGGCATGGCCGTGTATGCGGCGGCTGTGCTGCTGGGCGCCGGCTGTGCCACCATCCTCGTCACCTCGCTGGCCATGACGGCCGACCT
This sequence comes from Lepilemur ruficaudatus, assembly GCA_963574885.1. NCBI lineage: Eukaryota > Metazoa > Chordata > Mammalia > Primates > Lepilemuridae > Lepilemur > Lepilemur ruficaudatus. The sequence goes on from CAUYRT010102541.1 coordinate 30,122, forward strand.
CATTGGCCCCCACACGGTAGGGCTGGAGGGCAGGGCTGGGGTGGGGGAGGCTGGGGACCAGCGGGGCTGTGACACTGACCACCTGCCTGTCCCCCCAGCACAGCGGAGCCTTCGTGTATGGCGCCATGAGCTTCTCGGATAAGGTGGCCAACGGGCTGGCGGTCATGGCTGTGCAGAGTCTGCACCCCTGCCCGTGAGTGCCACTTGCTCATTCATTCATTCGTCCGTTCGTTCAGCGAGGACATGCTGAGCACCTGCTGAGTGCCAGGCAGTGCTCTAGGTCACGGACATAAGACACCTGCTCTGGTGGGACTCACAGGCCAGAGACATTTCATTTCTTACTCTGGGCACTTCGTTTATTCATTCAACAAACACTGCATCTGAAGGCACAGCAGGCATGTGTGCCAGGGAAACACAAGTGGGCCCAGCTGGAGGGAGCCCAGAATCTGGGATATGCCGACCTGTAGAGCACTGGGGTCCGGACACGGAGGGTTCTAGACCACTGAGTTTGAGCCTGTAGAGGCCCAGGACCCGGGAACCAAAGCTGGCCTGGTGCCCTATCCTCATGGAGCTGGGGGCAGAGCCAGGTTAATAATCACAGGCATAAATGTGTAATCGAGACTGGTGGTGAGAGGTGTCGAGGTGACCACTTGGAGAGGCCTGGCTGGTCAGAGCAGGAAGCCAGGGAGGGCTTCTCTGAGGAGGTGACGTCAGACCAGAGGCCCCAAAGATGTTAGGCAGTTGTAGGCCAGTGGAGAGGGACAGCGTGCAAAGGCCCTGGGGCAGGACCACATGTGGTGTGTTGGAGGCGCAGTGAGGAGGCCCGTGTGGCTGGAGCAGAGTGTGTGGGGGGGGGGTGAGGAGGGGACGGAGCAGGTTGTGTATGGCCCAGTGGGCCCCAGGGAGGATTTGGGCTTTGTCCCTGAGGAAGGTGGGAGCCATGGAAGGCTGTGGGCAGAGGAGGGACAGGCCTGACTCAAGTGCTCACAGGCGCCCTCTGGTGGCTGCTGTGGGGAGGAGACTGGGGGCTGAGGGCAGGAGCTGGGGCACAGGGAAGAGACTGGGCTGGTCCAGGTGGGGGTGGGGAGGAGTGAGAGCAGGTGGATTTGGGGCAGACTTTGGAGGCAGAGCCAGGATGGGCCAGGTATTGGGTGTGGGAGAGAGTCGGGAGACCCCAACCTCTCTGGCCTGAAGGACGGGCCTGAGCCACCCTGGGTGGGAGGGGAGGGAGGGCCCCACGGCGACCACTCCGCTGTCCCTCCTGCCCCCAGCTCGGAGCTCTGCTGCGGGGCCTGCGTGGGCTTCTACCACTGGGTGATGGTGGTGGTGACCGGTGGCGTGGCCGTGGCCGCGACCCTGTCTCTCTGCAGCCTCCTCATCTGGCCCATCCGCCTGCGCAGCTGTGAGTCACGGGCCCCTCCCTGCCCCCCAAAACCAGCCAGGCCGTGGTGGGGAGGGCTGGGCCAGCCCCACCCTCCCTGACACTGTCCTCATGTCCCCCACTGCAGGGGACCCTGGCAACCAACCCTGACGCCCCCACAGACTCCTGCACCTACGCAAGTGACCCACATTTCTGCACAGCAACGTCCGGCCCAAGGCCTCCAGGAGAAGGCCCCCGACTTCTCGCTTCTCCTTGTCTGGCACTGGGGGTGCAGGCCGGGGCCTGTCGGGGGTACCTAGAGACTGATCCTTGGACTTCCAGGGGCTGTGGGTCCCCCAGGTTTGGGGGTGCCCCAACCCCAATTCTCATCCATTCCCAGCCCCCTGGAGGACTTGGGGTGCCCCTCTGCAGAGCAGGGGGGCAGGAGGTGTGAGGGTCCCCGTGGGGCCCAGGGGCTACCCTGAGCTTAGCCCCAGTTCGCCCCCCACTTCCAGCCTGGGGGTCTCTGGACGCAGCCAGGGCCCCCTCGGGACCCGAGCCTGCCAGGAGACCCAGGCTGCCGGGCGGCCGGGCTCTGTGGCAGCGAATAAAGACGGGATGCCGCCCGGCCCCTGCCTGTCCCCACCGTGGCTTTCGCTCACCTGGGCGTGGTCGGCGACCCCCCTACCCAGGCGCCCGGCCCCCCAGCGCCTACCTGTCCCCGGACTCGGGCGGCCGCACGGTCGAGGGCAGCACGCCCTTTATTGGAGGGTGGGCGTGTAGACAGGCGGGGGCCGCTGGCGGGTGGAGGGACAGTAGGGGTCCAGGCCCCACTGGCGGTAGCTCTGGGTGGTGTAGCGCGGGCGCTGGGGCGCCGACAGGTGGGGCACGTAGTCGGACGCCCGCCAGAGCGGCTCCGCCTGGTACCGGTTCCTGTTGAGCACTGTGGGCCGGGACGCAGGTCACAGCCGGGCCGCCCCCCACACCGGCCTCCCCCAGCCGGGCCTCGGGGGCCACGGTCCCCACTCCGGTGCCCGGCCTCACCGAACTCCTTCCCGCGGGTGGGCCGGTCCTTCCACAGCGCGCTGCCCCACCGCGGGCTGTTCGTAGTGTACTGGGCGGGCATGACCGGGTCGTAGCAGGCTGTCTCCCGCAGGTGCTGCGTGTAGGCTGCGGGGCGGGAGGGCGGTCACGTCTGGGCCTGTCCCCCCCAGGGGCCCGGCGCGGGGGCAGGGGGCCGCACTCACCTGGGGGCAGGCCGCGCTCGCGGTGCTGGTAGCAGCCATGCCAGCGGCCGTAGGCCTCGCGGTGCGGGCTGTCCAGGGCCCGGGGCAGGTTGTAACAGGCCTCGCGGGGGTCCGAGTTGGTCAGGCCCGTGTACCACGGCTGGCCGGCCGCGTCGCGTCCCATGGGCGTGTACTTCCAGCGCGTCGCCTGCTGGATGGCTGGAGCCCAGCGGGGTCCCTCCAGGGACAGGTAGTCATCGCTGAGGGGTGCCAGGGTGGGGGCAGAGAGTGAGCTTGTGGCCGTCCCCTGTGCCGCCCGGGCCTCGGCCTGCCTCTAGGGTGGGTGCTCTGGGCCCTCTGCGACCGCCAGCCCCACCAGCTGCGCCTGTCCCTCAGCAGGGGACCCTGCTCACCCGGGGGCTGGCAGAGGAAAGGGGCCCACTGCCCTCCTTCCCCTCCTCTCTGCGTGTCCCGCCCCAGCCACCTGAGACCTGCACTAGACCGGTCCCCTCGGAGCTTTTCTTGCCTGAAGACCAGACATCAGGGAGGGGAGGGCCAAGGACGAGGACTCTGGCCGCTCCTGGGGCCCTAAAGCCCTTGTCCAGCCTCCAAGACTCCGCGGCCAGAGGTGCCCCGGAGAGAGGGTCTCAGCTGGGGCGTGGGAGGGCTGGGGCTGCGTGGCCGGAGGAGGACACAGTGGTCCCAGCGCAGCTCACATTAAAGAAAAAACTAAGTGGCTGCACAACGAGTGCCCGTCGGGCCTCTGGTGGCAGAACCTGTCCTAGGCGGAGAACACAGGGAGGGCTGCCCGGAGGAGGCGGCACACACAGCCCCTGGAGCAGCAGGGGATGGCTTAGGACACAGACTAAGGACTAGAACCTGCAGCGGAGAGAAACATGGAAATGCGCTCAAGGCAAAAGTTGAGCCTCAACCAGGTGCCACTGAACTAAAACCAAACCAGACACAAGGCTCAAAGATGCCCGTAGCCTTTGTCCTCGTGAGCTGGCTCCCAGGAAATGTCCCCAGCAAGGCTGTCCCCGCAGGGCTGGGTACAAAGCAGTTTCCGCCAAAGCCTGGCTCAGGGTCGTCTATCCAGGAGCTTTGGTCAAGTCGCAAAAGCCTGGAGCCCTGCGTCCCAAGGGACGTGGCAATGGCGTGGTTGATCATGGAATCTGTGCAAGGGACCCGGCGTGCACTTGGGTCCCCACGTGAAAGGGGGTGCAAGGTCATCTGGGATACCCCACCCTTTGTGAGTTGCAAATGCGCGCATTGGTGCAAATAACAGTCGATGAAAACAGGTCCCCCGAGCTCCGGCCACCAGCCTCCCCTCCTTCCAGACGCAGGTGGGGCCCGTGAGCCCTCCTGTGACACAGGCGGGAGCCATCGCGGGTTTCCACTTCCCTCCCTGGGCTCACGCATCTCCCAGCAGCTGCTCGCAGCCCGTTGCACTGGTTTGGACAGGTGCTTACCAGCAACGGGAATGGCACTGGGGTGAACGGTGTTCCCCAAATCCCCGTCCACCCAAACCTCAGAGTGTGGCCTTATTTGGAAACAGGCTTTAGACAGACAGGTCTCAGAAAGCTGAGGTCACACTGGGTGAGGTGGCCCTATGTGTGCCTGGTGGCCCTGGACACTTGATTTGTCCTCAGTTTTCTCCCAGGTCAGGGGTTCCCGACAGTGAACGTCCGCTGGCTTCGGGGCCTTGCCGTGGCCTCGGGCCGGGGGCAGGAGAGGGCACCACCCACCAGTGAGCCTTGAGCGACACCAACACGGACCCCGGAGAGCGGGCGGGCCCAGGCCGGCCCTGGTGGGCCAGGACTCACCTGTACAGCGGGGCCGGGAAGTCCACTTCGAGGGTCCCAGAGGGGACGTAGGACCGGGCAGCCTCCCGCCTCAGGGACTGCATGTCTGCCTCTGTGTCCCTGCGGGCTCCTGCCAGGAAGGCCTCTGGGGCCATTGTTGACAGTGACAAAGGCCACCCGTGTCCTGGCAACCACCTGACCGCTCCTGACCGCTCCCTCCCTCCTCCCGGCTGCGGGCTAGGAAGTCTGGAGAGCTGCCCGCGCACCTGACAACTGGGCATGGTGCGGCAAGGGGACGGCTCGAGGCCACGAGTCCCCAGGTCCTCACACCCCTCGCCTGGGGCTCAGATCCCCCAGCTCTGTCCACACATCCTCAGGGCAGGGGGGAGGGGACTCAACCTCCCCATGTCCCGCTGTCCCAAAGGAGGCAGTGCCCCCTGCCAGGACCCCGGCGCTGGAGACCCCAATTCCCCTCCTCACCCCACGCCCGCCGCCCACCTCTGTTCACGGCAAAGAATTCAGAGCCGGCGTGTCTGTGACCACACTGCCCGTCACACCACCCGGGGCCCACGGCAGGTGTGTGGGTCAGAGCACGGCCCTTCCACACACTGTCACTTGGCCCTGAAAGGGGACGAGGCTCTGACACAGGCCACGGCACGGATGGACCCTGAGGACATCGTGCTCCGTGAGAGACGCCAGACACGGATGGACACAGAGTGTGAGACTCCGTTTATATGAAACGTCCAGAACAGGCAGATCCACAGAGACGGGACGTGGATTCATGGTCACCAGATGCTGGGGGGTGGGGGATGGGGAGTGAGTGCTCATGGGGCTGGGGCTTCCTTGTGGGGTGATGAGAATGTTCTGGAATTAACAGCAGCCACACATCACGAAGGTACTAAATGCTGCCGAATCGTTCCCTCTGAGACGGTGTGTTGTACGTTACGCGTATTTTACCACAATAAAAAAAATGTAAACAAAACAGAAGCCAGTGCACCGTCTGCCTTGGCCCCCGTCCTGCCCCGCGTGGGTCCCCCCACGGCAGAGCCTGCGCTGCCTGTCCCTGCCCGGCCAGGGCTTCCCCCGCCGCCTCCGTGCATGCTGCGCCCAGGGCCACCGCGTCCTCAGGCCCTGGCTCCACGTCAGGCTGGTGCCGAGCCCTGACGCAACGCCGCCCTTCCCCAGGGCTCCTGTCCCCATGTCACCCATCCACACACTCCCTGACGACCCCATCCATGTCACCCATCCACACGCTCCCTGACGACCCCGTCCGTGTCACCCATCCACATGCTTCCTGACGACCCTGTCCGTGTCACCGGACCACACGCTTTCTGACGACCCCATCCGTCTGTCCTGGGGCAGCCCCACTAAGCGACTCGCTGGGCACAGGTGCTCGCACATCCTCACCCGGTCTCGAGGCCCCGGTGCAGCCCCCTCACCTCTCTCCTTGGTGCTGCCACGACCGAGCCTCGAGACCGCGTGGGGTTCCCAGACTACCCAGCCCCTGCCCCTCATCCCCCCCTTCAAACCATTGCTCTCTGTGCTCCCGCCCCGGACCCTGCAGGGCCTGCTCGGCCTCCCTCTCCGGGCTCTGTCCCGCCACACCCGACCCTCCCTCCAGCCTTCTCCGTCCTCACCTGGTCTTCCCAACGGGAATCCCAGACTCTGTGCCCTCCAGGGCCTCGGGCCCATCTGTCAGGAGGAGGTGGCAGCAGTGCCACCCCAAGGCCTGACACCCCGCCCTCTGGGCCCCCAGCCCCTCACGGCTGTCACTACCGCGACAGAGCCGTCTGTGCCGCATGAGAACTGAAGCCTGCACACTCCACATGTACCCCGCCTGCCTCTGCCCCTCCCACCAGAGACCTTTCCTCACTTGTTGTGCCCGGGTCCCCCGGTGTGGCCAGCTCCCAGGGGACACGCTCAGACCAGCACCACCCCCGTCCTCTCTGCCACAGTGACAACACATCTGGGGGCTGGTCCCTGACCACAGGACTGTGAATCTGGGGACTGTGCCTGCAGAGACAGCCGTGAGGTCTCTGTGGCCTACGAGGGCCAGTCCCCTGCCATGACAGCCAGGCCTGGGGCAGGACTGTGCGGCTCCCACCCCGCCGGGACCCATAGACGCCAGCCAGCCCCGCTGTGCATGAGTCCACAACTTGTTTAATGACAGTGACGCTGCGTTACATGGACACAAGGCTCCCTCTGTCCTGCAGGGCACCCGCCACCCGCCTCTGCCGCCACGGTCCGCCACAACGACAAGCGTCTCACCCTCTCCTGCGTCTGGACCTGCAGTGGTTCCAAGCCCAGGGGAGGGTCCCACAGAGGCCCGCGCAGGTCCCACGCTCAGAGCGACCAGGCCCCCTGCCCACAGCAGCTCCTAGGCTCCCGGTAACACACGGGCCGTGTGGGGTTTGTTTCCTCGTTAAAAAAAAAAAAAAACCCAAACAGAAAAACTGGACCAATCAAACGCACACCTCTATGTACACACTCCTCCCGATGCGCAGGTGGGTGCCAGTCGTCCCGTGGGTGCAGCGACCTGTCTCCAGCGAGCAGGCTCTGGCCCGGCCCCCAGGGGAGGGCGGGGGCGGTGGGAGGCCTGGCAGGCCCCGCCCCTCCCTGTCTAGCCTCAAACAAAATCATGTAAGTCCAAAGAAAAGTCACAAATACGTATGTACACATGCACACGTCTGCCTGCCCGCCCCGCAGCCGCCTCACCCCTGCCCACTCTCCGGGGATGGGAGAGCATGAGCCAGTATCTCAGTGTTAGGCATCAGGGAAAGCCCAGGAAGATTCTGGAAGGACCAAGTCCCCCCCAAACCTTCTGCCCTGGCCTCCCATGGCACCGGTGTAGAAGGACGCCACAGCACGAGTCAGCTGAGGTCGGTGAGGCCCCCGCGGTCACCCAGGCCCAGCGGCCTTCCACGGGACCCCAGCCACCCACAAACACGGGGAACTCGAGTCTGGCTCGCGGAAGGAGGGCGCTGGACCCCACTGGGGACACGGCGAGGTCACTCTCCAGCCAGCACAGCGGGCAGGTCCCTTCCGCTTTCCCGGATGATGCGTCCCTCTGCAGAGCTTCTCCTCCGGCGTGAGGGCCGAGGCCCAGCAAGACGCCCGGACCCCAAGCTGGGGCTGCTGCCCACAGGCGCTGCTCCACATGGCGCTTCTTCCGCGACCCCGCCCAGGCGCTGACCACACAGACGGCAGCTAAGACGCCTCCAACCAGCTGGGGTCCCTTGAGGCACCGGCGCCTGCAGCCTCACTGGCCCCCCAGCCGTCTGGCTCTGGGCTGGCGGAGGGGCGCGTCTGTGAAGAGGCAGCCGGGGGTGCCAGGCCCCCGGCCCCCGTGTCCAGCTGTCTGTCCCCGGCGCATGGGCAGAGGTGGCTTCCAGGAAGGGCACGAAGCCCCGACCGCGTGACAGGTGTGGTAGGCACAGGTGAGGGTCCAGGGCGTCCATCCCGCTCCAGGTGTAAACGGTCCAACTGAGCCACGTGGCCACCCGGGATGGGTCTTGGCCTTCGGGAGGGAGACGGAGCCCCCAGCCGCGGGCCCACCCCAAACACTGGCGACCCGATCACAATCAGGCGTTTAATGAGACTCCAGGGTTCTCCAGGCCCAGCTCCCGCCCCGGCCACCCTTCTGGGGTTGTGCGGGAGGCAGGGTCCATGCAAGCCGAGCACAGCTGGGGGTCTCCAGAGCCCGGACGGCTGGCACCGCGTGTCCTGCCCGGCGGGTTTACCGGATCCTGGTGAAGAGGTTGAGGACAGACACGGACTCCTGCGGACACACGAGAGGGACAGGCTGAGCTGAAGCCCCAGCGGGGAAGGGCTGCCTGGAGGGAAACTGAGGCTGCGGGCCTGCCCCCAGGGTGGCTGGGAGGCACCGTCCCACCCTGGCCTGCTGCTCCCTGGGTGCCCCTGCCCATGACCTGGATGTGAAGTCAGGGGTGGAGGTGGGGGACCCCGGGGCAGGTGTGCCCGAGAGGACGGGGCGCGGGGGCGCATGGCACTGTGATACCGACCCACTTTACCTTTGTCGAACGGGTTTTGCTGAAGACGTTCCAGAACCTGAGGGTCTCGTCCCCAGCACCAGTGACTATGGCCTCCCCGTCAGGGGACATCGCCTGTGGAAGAGAGAGGGCTGAGCTGCAGCTGGGGTCTCCTAGGCCAAACGGGCAGAGACCAAGGTGGCAGCATTTGCCCCAAGGCATAAAGGACACCCCTGCAGGGAGGGACGGTCAACTCTGTGCAAACGCAAAGGGTGGACACGCACAGACGCCCAGACACGCTGGCTCGGCTCATGGTGCGCTCTCCACGGAGGATAAAACCTTGCAGAGCGAGTGGCATCGGGGCGAGGGTCACCCCTCCATCCTGTCCCAGCCACATGCACGTGGTTATTTTGTGAGAGGACCACGCGGGTTACCCGAGTGGCCAAATGTGGGTTATTTTTCGCTTTCTTCACATCTCTTTTGGTGAAAAAAACAAAAACAAAAACAAGTAAATGCAGATTCTCAAGCAGCAGGCCGGGAACGTTGGTAAAACATGTTCATAATGATGACAAAACCAGGCCGGGCACGGCAGCTCACGCCTGTGATCCCAGCACTCTGGGAGGCCGAAGGGGGACGATTGCTCAAGGTCAGGAGTTTGAGACCAGCCTGAGCAAGAGTGAGATCCCATCTCTACTGAAAATAGAAAGAAATTATCTGAACAACTAAAAACACATATACAGAAAAAATTAGCCAGGCATGGTGCCGCATGCCTGCAGTCCTCCCAGCTACTCGGGAGGCTGAGGCAGGAGGATCACTTGAGCCCAGGAGTTGGAGGCTGCAGTGAGCTGTCATGATGCCACGGCACTCCAGCCTGGGCAACAAAGTGACACTCTGTCTCCAAAAATACAAAGGGAAAATCAAACTGATGAGAAAACCAACAGTTGAGACACAACCTGCCAAGCCGGCCGCCTGGTTCCTGGCGCCCATGCTGGACCCAGCACAGCGCCTCCTGCAGAGGGGGTGGGCCACGGGCATCTGTGCGCCATCCGCCCCACGCAGACTCACCAGGTACAGGACGCGGTAGGAGTGCCCAGTCAGCTTGGCCACCTGGGTCAGGGACGGGTACTTCCAGACAAGGATCTGGTTCTGTGAGTAGCCGTGTGTGCTGACCTGGGTGGGCAGAGGGGGCAGGCGGTGGGGCCGGGCCAAGGTGGGCCTGCCCTCCGCCCCGCGCTCCCACGGAGTATGAGTGAGAGCTCAGAGACGCTAGCCAGGGTCGGGGTTGAACAGGACACGGCGAGGCCATGATGGGCCCAGGGTCTAGGTCCTTGACAGCTTCCTGCCTTCCCAGCCGCCCTGCCCCGTGCTGAGCCACGCTGACGCTCTCCCCGTGAGCAGCTCTCAGGCGCCAAGGCGGGGACAGACGTCAGGCCTGGCTGCAGCGCCCACACGACGCCCCACTCACCAGCTCGTTGGCGTGCTTGGACCAGGCGAGGTTGCACACTTGGGAGCCTGTGTCGATGCACTGCAGCGGCTGCCCCGTGAGTGTGTTCCAAAAGCGGATGCAGCGGTCGGCCGTGCCGCCGCCGGACGCCAGCAGGCCGTGCTGGTGCGGGGACCAGGCAATGGCCTTCACAGCCGCCAGGTGCTCCGTGTACTGCTGCACGGGGCTGAGGCTCGAGTGGTTCCAGACCAGCAGCTGGGGGACGGGGGCTGTGAGGCCTGGGGACGCCCCCAACCCCCGAGCACCTGCGGCCACACAGGCAGCCCCGACAGGGAGGATGCACCACCTCGCCCCCGTGGCACAGGCCCCACCTCAAGCCCCTCCCAGTGCTCCCTCGAGGACCCCTCAGGGCACACCGCTCACCCTGTGCAATCCTGCAGGATTGGCCCAGAGGGAGGGACAAGCCCAAGGCTGCACAGCTGCCAGGGACAGAGCCAGGCTGACCTGCTGCAGAGCACCCCCGCCCCTACCCCCAGCAGCGTGAGGGACAGTCCCCACAGCATGGAGCACAGCACCCGGGGAAGGGGAAGCCTCGGCTATACACAGGGTGGCGACCGCGCCTCGGGTGCATACCTTGTTGTCGTTGCCCCCCGAGGCGAGGAGCTGGTGGTCCGTGGACCACTTAAGCCCGCACACCTCCTGCCGGTGGCCCTGTAGCCGCCGCTCTGACTGCAGAGGCGGGGTGCGGATGTCCCTCTGCAGGATCATGCGGTCCCGGCTCCCAGACGAGAGCTGGTCGGCGTTCCAGGCCAGCGCCCCTGGGGACCGGGCAGAAGGCAGGTGAGCCCTGGCCTCCGGAGCTGGGCCCCAGGGGAGCCACCAGCCCGCCAGGACAGGGCTCCTCACCCACGCGCGCCGTGTGGCCTTCCAACATGGACAGCTTCTTCCCCGCGGCCGCGTCCCAGATCTGCACGAAGCCCTTGTGTGTGCCCACCGCCACCAGGTTCCCCTAGGACGGAAGGAAGGCGCGGGAGAGAGTGAGCGTGAGGCCCCGGTGTGGAAACCCTGCGGCCGGCCAGGCCTGGGTCACCCTGGGATCCGCCCTTGCCAGGGCTTTGCGGCGGTTTCCCTAAACAATCTTGAATACATGTCCTTGTGGGTGAAGCCTAAAACCCTCCTAGGAGCTTTCTGGGGTGACGGGCACCCGGGACACACGGTGCGTGGGTTCGTCCTAGTCCAGCCAACACACTCAGGGCCTGTGTGCTTGGACGTGTGGACATTTCGCACAGAAGAAAGGAGAGAACTGCGAACGCGCATTGAGTTCTGCTGTGACGCAGGTGCTGAGGGATGGAGCTCAGATGGCTGCAATCGACCTTGAAGGTGTCAGAAAATAAGACGGACGGACAGCAGGGAGGGGACAGAGCCAGCGTTAAGGGCCAAGGGCAGCTCTGGGCGGCGCGCACGGACCTGCACCATAACATTCTCTCTGCTGCTGCTTGGACGTTCTCATGGTATCACATGACCCAGACCCCAGTGTCCCACGGGAAGTGGAGTTCCAGGGGAGCCGAAACACAGCTGGACAAGGAAATCACTGGGAATTGGGCTTTGCTTCCCTGGTGGCCCTCCCCCAGCGGTCACTGTAACCCTCGCTACCAGCAGCGAGCCCAGGTGGGGACAGGCAGGGACAGGCGGGGACATGTGTGTATGCCTGGACGCTGGAGGACTCAGGCTACGCTCTGGCTCCTCCGGGTGCCCCAGCACTGGCCGGCGGGGGCTGAGCCCTCTGGACTCACCCGCTCAGACCAGCCCACGGAGGTCACCGAGTCCCCTTCCACAGAGAGATCGCAGAGGCGGGTCACCTGGGGGCAGAGGTCAGTGTGGGCTTACGTGCTGCCTGCTGGTCCTTCAAGGGCCCGGACTGTCCAACCACTGGTTGTCATCTGTTCACTGACTCACTGCCCCAGGCTGAGGGGCGCCAAGGCCAGCCAGCACAGGGCTGGGCCCAAGGACTCCTGCACGGCCCGAGGGTGCTGGGAGCTGTGGCCGGTGCAGACCACCGGCTGCGGAGGGGCAGGCGGACGGGCAGCCCTGCCTCTGCAAGGCCTTCTTGTGAGACCACTTGTGTGGTTTGAGCCTGAGACCACCCACCCCAAGGACCAGTAGGCCCCTTGCTCCTAGTGACCACTCCAGGAAAGCAGCCACTCAGCTGTCACCGGCTCGGCAGTCCAGGATGCCCACCGCCCTGTTCTAGCTGATCGGGGCAGAGGCCGCAGCTCCCGTGGGGACTCCCTGCTGCCCAGCTAGGAGGGACGTGGAGACGCTCCGCTCACACCCGCCGCCCGCCCTGGAGCCCCCCGGGGGCACAGCAGCAGGAAAGGCCAGCCAGGTGCTGCCCTGGCTCCGGAGCCCCACTGCAACACTGGCGCCCTCCACGTGGGTCCCAGCATGGGCACCCGCACATCCCGCGCTCCAGGCACCCACCTGGCTAGTGCACGCGCTCCACAGGTACACGCAGGTCCCCAGCCCCACGCTGAGCACGTTGAGGGACGACCAGTCGACCAGGTTCAGGTAGAAGTCGTCCTGCAGCTCGGGTGCGTCCAGGACCTTGAAGGGGATCTTGGAGATCTTGCGGGTGGGTTTCCGCGGGGACCGGAGCAGCTTCTGACTGCAGACACGGTGACACGGCACCATCAGCCGACACGCTGGTGCCGCTTTTTGGCAAGTGCTCAGAGAACACATTCTCCCTTGCTGCCCCCACTGATGTTTGAGGCCGGCGCTGCCGGGCCACGGCACGTCCCCAGTGACGGGGTCCTCTGGGCTCCCTCTGGGCCTGGCGCACCTGGACCACCAACCGTGGCTCCCAGGCCTGGACCCCTCTGCTCCAAGGACCTGCCTCTCCCGGGAGGCCCCGTCGCAGTCCCCCTACCTGTCCCAGGACCTGCAGGAACTGATGCTGTGGCGCGGGGACTCACCTCTTGTTGCTGACGGGGGACAGGGAGTACGGTGACACGTCGTTGCCATCGTCGGGGCTCGCGCGCTTGGTGCTGAGGGAGTACTGGGGCGGGACGAGCTGGCTGAGCAGGGGCTGAGCCCCAGCCGCAGCCCACCACGCCCCGGAACAAGCAAGTGGGGAGCGGGGCGCTCACCGGCCATCCTGCAGCCCACGTGCCCAAGCAGGCGCCGAAGCCGCTCAGGGCGGCGCTCTGAGCAGGAAGGAGCAGCCCCAGCCTCACTCCGAGGCGTCCTCCCCGCAGGGACCAGGAACGCCAGCGCCTTCTGCCTCCCGAAGCCCCCAGCCCTGCAGCCCACCCTTGAGGGGCCCACGCTGGGCATCTGACCCTGCCCTTGGCACCCGCCCCACCCCAAGGGCAGGCGGGAGGTGCTCTGTGGGGACATCCTGCTCCTGCAGATTGGGCCGCGGCGCCCCCTGGGCTGTGTGTCTGGGCACCTGGCCTCCCCTAGGCAGGGCCCCGTCCCTGGGACTTGGACCCCACACGGCAGGGGGAAGAAACGTGAAAGGCTGGGCCTGGATTCTTCCTGCACCCCACCTCCTGGCTCACTCGCTGGGCACCCCAGCTTGGCAAGGGAGGGCGGGACCCCTGCCTGGGCCAGCCATGGAGAAGGCACCTCGGGTGTGGCCAGGGACAGTGCTCCTGACAGGTCCCCGGGGCCTGGGCCCCAGGCGGGGGAGGCAGAGCTGCTGCCCAGGCGCGAGGGCTCACCGTGAAGAGGCCCTTCTTCTCAGGCGTGGACGGCTGCAGCCGGCGATCCTCAGTCTGCGGGTCCTGCACCTTCTCTATGCCGGCTCCCAGCAGCTCGTTCTTGAGCAGGGCGGAGTAGGCCAGGCCGTCTGCGGGCACCGGGCACAGTGAGGCGGGGCAGGCGGGGCAGGCTGCAGGGGCCGGGCAGGCTCGGGTCCTCACCTTTGCCATTGTCCGAGGTGGCGTCCTTGGCCTTCCGGTTTTGGCTGGGCGACTTCTCGTTCTCCTGTGAGGAGGAAGGAGAGGTTGGAGGGGACGGACGCTGTGCCCACCGTCCCCGGCCCTGGGGCGCCCCTGCCCCCTGCCCCTCACATTGATCCTGTGGAAGTTCACGCTCCAATTGGCGCCGGCTCTCGAGGGGATGAAGCGGTCTCCGTGCTTGCTGGGCGACGACACCGGGGAGTTGGCGGGCGTCAGGGTTCTCCGCATCTCTGTGACCTGAGACGACGGTGGGAGGGGCTCATTCTCAGCCCTCAGAGCCCCCCAGAGGGGACCCCAAGGCCAGCCTCTCTTGGTCTCTGGCCAGCGAACAAAGTGAAAACCCGACGGGTGGAGGTGAAGCATTTCGGTTGGTGACTTGGGTGCCAGAGGCCCCCGGAGGCGCCAGGCTGTGGGCGGGCACACTGTCCCCACTCTGGGGCCTGGGAGGTGGACAGGGCAGGGCACGGACAGCGGGGGCACGGATAGGAGGCTGCGAGGGGGGACGGAGCCCAGGAGCAGGGCTGGTGAGGCCCGGCCTGCCCTCCCAGAGCTGGGGGACGCCACGCGGCTCTGCGATTGCTAAAGCGTCACACGCAGACGTGCTGACGGCGTGGGACACAGCATGTTTCTTCCCAGAACCCCCGGGTCTGCCGCCCCTCACCCCTGCTTCCCCCAGGCGGGTAGGTCCTCGCCCACCACCCTCCCTCCAACCCCTCCCGCCTGACTCGTCGTCCTGGGTGTCTTCTCTCTCCAGGAGGGGTCTGCTGTGCGCTGGTGTCCCCAGAGCACGCACTGCAGGGCTGAGCCCCACGCCCTGCGGACGGAATGTTATCCAGACAGGGGTTCCCTGTGCGTGCAATCACAACCGAGGTCGCCGGTGTGAGAGGGAAACACGGACAGAGACAGGGGCAGGGGGTCACGGGACAGAGGCCACAGAGGTCACAGGACCTCACAGCCACGGACAAGAGACACCTGGTGCCCCGGAGCCTGTGGAGGGAGCAAGGCCCTGCCACATCCTTAAAGAGAAATTTTTTTAACTGAATTTTTTTTAAAAGTCAATCAAATTTAGCAGGGGGAGGTCATACACCAACTTTAGTGACGCTAACGTTAATAAGTTCTGGTAACCCACTACCATCAGACCAGCCCTAATTTTCTTTTACAGAGACAGGCGTAGCTTTGTCCCCTAGGCTAGAGAAGCCCGATCCCAGGTCACAGCAGCCTCCCGCCTCGGTACTCAGGCACACCCTGATCCTGGACGTCGGGCTGCTGGGACCGAAGCGGATGGACACGTGGCTGCTGTTTGAGCCGCTGTCCTGGGGCCTCTGTGGGGGAGCCCCAGGAATGAACACAGGCTCCATGCTGGGGTCACGTCACATCTGTCGTCACACCTCCCCAGCCCCCAGTCTGGGAGGCTCCTCAGCCTCTCCTGTCATGACCTGACATGTGGGAGGTTTTGGCCCCAGCTACACTATGCTGAACCAACTCCTACTGGTCCCTCCAGGGCCCGTTCAGCCCTGACCATGGCCCTGGGGACAGGTTGGCACCCCTTATGGTGATGACAGCAGGTGGGCACTGATGGGCCGGCCACGGGGCGCCCGCAGCAGGGGGTGCACAGGGCAGGTACTCACACAGGGCATCGTGTTCTCGTTCTGAATGACGATCTGGCGGAGCAGGCGCCGCTCGTAGTCCTGGTCCATGGCGAGGCCGGGCCGGCCGCGCTCAGCCTGTGGGGTGGCGGGAGGGGTCAGTGGGCAGGGCCATCTGCGGAACGCGCATCAGCAACCCCTGGAAGCCAGCGCGGCTCCCTCAGGCACCGACTGGGGCCTCCAGGCTCCTCTGGGGGCACTTCCATAGCCCCTCGCCCGTGCTGGGCCAGGCCCCCACCCAGCCCTTCCTCGCTGCCCGCAGAACCTTCCAGCCCACACAGCCCCCGCCTCCTCCTCCTGCCTGCAAAGGGGAAGGGGATTTCCACCCTGGGATCCTGGGAGGGAAGCAGGGGTGGGGGTGGGAAAGAGTCATGGTGGTCCCAGCAAGGACTCCTCTCCCTAGCTGACATGCGAGCCACAACCCAGAAGGCACACGTGCGAGGATATGAGTGGGGGAGCGACTGCCCACGTGGGGCTGGGGACCAGGCTGGACAAGGTCACCGCCCAGCCGCATCAGCCTCCAGTGGACAATCCACGCTCGCACCCGTGACAGTAGAGGAAACGTCCAGGCCCCTCGGGCTCAGCCCAAGCCAGGAAGGCCTGAGGCAGCACATGTCTAGGCCTGGACAGTGGTGGAAAGGAGACCAGCAAAGAACATTCTAGAAAGGGAAGAGCAGGTCCGCACAGCTCGGGGTAGGAAGGGCTTAGCCTGTTCCAGGACAGAGCCCCTGACGCAGGTAGAAGGCGGCCGAGATACAGCGCTCTTGACGTCAGGGGTCCTGAAGCCCCGTCTGTCAGCCAAACGCACACCGCCTGTCTTCCCAGTAACAGAGGTCTCACCTGTCGCGCAGGCTGGAGTGCAGTGGCATCATCACGGCTCACTGCGGCCTCCAACTTCTGGGTGAGCCTCCCACCTCGGCCTCCCAAGGAGCCTGGACTACAGGTGCCACCACCACACCCAGCCTATAAGCAAAGTCTGATCGGTACATGGTGGCACCCCAAGGACAGAGCTGCCCAGAGACTGCCTGGCCCTTACAGAAAGGCCCAAGAGCCATGTGTGACCTGGGGGGCTGCCTCACAGCCGGGGGAGCTCAGGTGAAGTGGGAGTTTTCAGCAGAGCCTGGCATGGACGGGCCTGGAGGACTCTAGCACCTCTTTGTCCCACTGCCCTGGGTGGCTCCTGTGGCCTCTCACCTGCCACCAACACCTGGGCTCCTCTAGCGGGAGCCCGATGGTGTCCAAGGCCCTTGGCACGCCAGTTCCAGGCCCTGAGCCTCCACATGGGCACCCAGGTTGGCAACTGACCGAAAAAA
The DNA here is from genome assembly GCA_963574885.1 of Lepilemur ruficaudatus. NCBI lineage: Eukaryota > Metazoa > Chordata > Mammalia > Primates > Lepilemuridae > Lepilemur > Lepilemur ruficaudatus. Next base: position 46,864 of record CAUYRT010102541.1, read on the forward strand.
ACTTTAAATTCCCACGTGTAGCACCACAGTAAAGTCAACATGTGTTCTTTTAAAAAAAAAAAAAAATTAGGCCAGGCGCGGTGGCTCACGCCTGTAATCCTAGCACTCTGGGAGGCCGAGGCGGGTGGATCGCTCAAGGTCAGGAGTTTGAAACCAGCCTGAGCAAAAGCGAGACCCCGTCTCTACTAAAAACAGAAAGAAATTAATTGGCCAACTAAGAATATATATAAAAAAAATAGCCGGGCATGGTGGTGCATGCCTGTAGTCCCAGCTACTCGGGAGGCTGAGGCAGAAGGATCGCTTGAGCCCAGGAATTTGAGGTTGCTGTGAGCTAGGCTGA
>CAUYRT010102543.1:0-25144 GCA_963574885.1 Lepilemur ruficaudatus
TGTGTTTGAATCAAATCCGGAGTTCCTTTATGTAGAAGGCTTGCCTGAAGGAATTCCCTTTAGAAGCCCTACCTGGTTTGGAATTCCACGACTCGAAAGGATTGTCCGTGGGAGTAATAAAATCAAGTTTGTTGTTAAAAAGTAAGTTCTGTTTCCCATTGTAGTCATTTCCGGAATTAAAAAAATAAAAATTATTTATCTGTTAGGTTTTTCCCCCCAGCTAGAAGTAACAGGTATGGTTTTAAAGTCCCTGATGGAAAAGCCTAGTTCTGAGCTACCGTCCTGGCATTCATTGTCTGTTCCCTCTGCAGATACTGTATCCTGTCCCTCATCAGCACAAGGAGAAAAGTAACAACTGCCTCCCAGTGGCGTTTAGAGATACTGTAGTGTCTCTTAGTATTCCTAAATTCCTGAGGTTTAAAATGCTGATTTTTGTCTGCTCTGTTATACCTGGTCAATCTTGTGAGCAACTAAATATCAGTGATTGAGTTTTTTATGTACATTTCTGCAGAATTTCAGTGGTTGAAGAAAGTAAACTAGTATTAATCTTCATTTTCTTGAAAACAATGATTTACTCTTTTTATCAGATAGTCACTGATCAGATAGTCATGGGAAGGGAAAGTCAGGTTTTTTTGTCCGTAATGATAGGAATTCTTGTTGCATTACAGGATGATTCTGTAAATGCCTTTATAAAAAACACTGGTCATGACTGTTTTTACTAATTGTGAAGACCCCATTGTCCTTGGCACTGTAATATTTCTTGGTTTTCTTTCTAGACCTGAACTAGTTATTTCCTACTTGCCTCCTGGAATGGCTAGTAAAATAAACACTAAAGGTAAGAGATTATGTATACTCTTCAGTATGTTTCAGTGCATTAAAACATTCCTTATTAACATTACTTAAGTCATGCCGAATCATTGGCCAATGTCTTTGTGGATCTTTCAGTTTGTGTCTTTGCTTTTTAAGGTATTTTATTTAATGGACCTCTTTTTTTTTTAAACATCTCATTGAGAATTTCGTGTTTGCAATCCTCCTCCATTCATGTTTCCACAGCTTTGTTGAAACCATGTGGAGGATTACACTACCAGTTTAATTCTTCAGGTTTCTTTGAAAAGAGCCAAACTGTATGAATTTTAATACTGTGCTTTTATAAAGCATCCCCTTCTGTATTTATTTCTTTTTTACAATATACAAAAGTAATTGTTTGCTTTTTTCACAGCATTGCAGTCCCCCAAAAGACCACGCAGCCCTGGGAGTAATTCAAAGGTTCCTGAAATTGAGGTCACTGTGGAAGGTAGGGGCCATCTCCTGGCATCACCTGCTGATTCTTCAGTTCACTAAGTGTATTTTTATGTAAATGAGCTTTTATGAAAAAAAAACCACTAGTTTTACATATGAATAGCTACCTGTGATAAAGCTAAATTTCTGAATGTTTTTAATTGAAACTTTGAAAATGGCTACCTGAAAACAGATAACTTGATTGTTAGGGTGTGAGCTTGGTGCAGGCAAGTTTTGAGAATGATTTCTCCAGACAAGGATTAGGATAGAAAGAAGAAAAGTCTATTTTACTTTTTCAGATGGAAAAAGAGCCAACGCGGAAGTGAAAAAGAGGGAGATAATGTCGCAGAGTGAACCAGGTATTTAGGCTTTTGATTTAGGAGTTGAAAAGGGGGTGAAGATGATTTATGGCTGTAGCCAAATTAACAGGGTGCTGCTGCATCCGCATCGCCTCTCTTCTGAGCAGGCAGGCTGATGACAAAAACGGCTGCCTTCCCGTTGGAGACGGGCTTATCACTGGTGATCGTGGTCTCCTCATTGATTCTGGCCCTGGGACAGGAACTGAGGCCTGTAGCTCACACTGCACCCACCGCTGTGCCTACTGGAACTCTTCTGGGCTGTGAAAAGCAAATTCTAAAACTGGCAGTTTTGGGAGAATGTAAAGAGAAAGATTTACATTTCCTTTCTGTGCATTGGGCTCTTTTCCGATGTTGTGAAAATGGAGTTGGCAGAGTGCCTGTCTGCGAAGGAGGGAGACAGAGAGGGAGAAAGCTCATATGATGGATTTTAGGCCTTACTGAGAAACTATGAGTTAATTTTTCTGTTATTTCACTAGCAAGCAAGGCTGTCCTTTCATGGATCATATCATAAATTGATCAAGAAAATCCCTAAAATGCTTTTCTTTCCTAATACTAAAGTAAGGGTGCAGAGTAATATGGAATTTTTTTTTTCGTATTTTTTTCTCCCTCTTTTTTTTTGAGACAGAGTCTCACTCTGTTGCCTAGGCTAGAGTGCCATGGCATCAGCCTACGTCACAGCAACCTCAAACACCTGGGCTCAAGCAATCCTTCTGCCTCAGCTTCCCAAGTAGCTGGGACTACAGGCATGCGCCACTACGCCCGGCTAATTTTTTCTGTATATTTTTAGTTGTCCAATTAATTTCTTTATATTTTTAGTAGAGACGGGGTCTCGCTCTTCCTCAGGCTGGTTTTGAACTCCTGACCTTGAGCAATCCACCCACCCCCTCGGCCTCCCAGAGTGCTAGGATTACAGGCGTGAACCACTGTGCCTGGCCTCTCCCTCTTTATTTTTCCTGCTCCTTTCAGGAAGAAAGTTTAGGGGTGGTTTAAATAGCAGTCCCTTGGGTTAAAGTAGTTCTACTACATGCTCAAGTTAACTTCCTTCTCTCCACTCCCATTGGGTCTGCAGGATTTTCAACTTTTCAAGTTCACAGTATTGAAATACTTCATATGATACCGTAGACAGTCCTCCACCAACTGTTGAGTGTGGGTATTTCCTCTTGTCTCTTTTTAAGTACAGAAGGAAATAACTGCGTTAGGAGATTTCTTTATGTCTTCCGTTTCAAGTTTGGTAATAAGCGTTAGCAGTGCTGCCGTTGAATGGAGTACTGGTCCCCGTTGAATTACCTTGTGTAGAGAACCTGTTTCCTCACATGAAAGCAACAGGCATCCTTGAGCAACTTACGGACACCATCCACCACATGAATTATCTCTGTTCAGAAATGCCAAGAATTAAAAATACATTCAATCCTTTATTTATACACAAGCTGCCATCCTTTCCGGAAGGAGCTACTTGTAAAGTATGTGTGGTGTTTCTTTTTTTAGCAAAAAGACACTGCGTAACCAGACGAACCTGGACCTGAATCTGTAGAGATTTGAACAATGTGAACAGTAACACTATATAAAAAAGGGAGGGTTGCTTCTGAGGCAGTAGGAGCTGCATTGAGAAGACTGCATTTAAATTAGACCTTGCTGGGCCAGTAGAACTTAGCCAGGCAGAGACACGGGAGGACCTTCCTGATAGAGGAAGTAACGTGAGCAAAAGTGCTGATCAGTGAAGTCCACGTGGTGGTGACAGGTAATCTCATGTTCTGCAGAGAATGATTACATGTCTTGTTCCATCTCTACTTGGTATCTCAAGGACTTCTAAGGTCAGAAGAAGTTCTGGGACCCGGCTGGTTCTAGGGTCATAGCAGTGGTACTCTTAAAATGATTGCTCCACACTGTCTTCACTGGATAAATTGGTGAGGGATGCAGTTGAAGGAGGATTGGCCCCTAAACTTCACAAGCATGGCAAGATTAGAGGGCACAAGGAAGACAGCAAACAAGTTCAGCAGGAAAGGGGGGACAGTGAGAAGACAAACAGTCATGAAGCTGAATAAATTTTATGTTATTCCTCCCAGTCCACATGCTTAGGTTAAGAGGCAGCAAAGAAAGTATTTTATCATATGGTGATATATCTGCAAAAGCAGTAAGGGTGGCATAAGACAGTGGTATGAACCTCTGAAGAGGAGAGCTTGAGCCGGGCATGGTAGCTCACATCTGTGATCCCAGTGCTTTGGGAGGTTGAGGGGGGAGGATCACTTGAAGCCAGGAGTTTGAGACCAGCCTGGGCATCATAAAGATACCCTGCCACTACAAAAAAATTTTTTAAAAAAATTAGCGGGGCGTGGTGGCACATGCCTGTAGTCCCAGCTACTTGGGAAGCTGAGGCAGAAGGATTGCTTGAGCAATCATAGCTACTTGGGAAACTGAGGTGGGAGGATGACTTGAGTCCAGGAGTTGGAGGCTACAGTGAGCTATAATTGCACCACTGCACTCCTGCCTGGGTGACAGAGCAAGACCCTGTCTTCAACAGCAACAGAAAGATGGTAAGACTGGCTTCTTTGATTCTCTTGGTCTTTCCTTTATGGGCACATCATGACTGATGGAGCCCTCATTATCATGTCCCCATTCAAGGTAGAGGAAGTGCAGCATCAGCCCTGCCTGTACCCTTCGTCAGGAAGAGCAATATGCCTTGCTAGAATCTCCTAGCCGATGTTTGCTGAAGGTTCTTGCTTTAAGATATAGATGAATTTAAAGTAATAAATTTCAGTACAGGTTCTGAGGCCAGAGTGATTGGATTCAAATCCAGGCTCCACCACTTAGGAAAATTACTTAAACTCTCTGTTCTTCAGTTTGCACTTCTCTAAAATGGGAATAAGCATAGTATTTAACTCATTTTTTTCCTTTAAACAAATTCAGGTGTCTTTCACATATAATTCATCATTTTAAAATACACAATTCCTTGGTGTTTAGAATATTAATAATGTTATATAGTCGTCAACACTAATTCCGGAACATTTTCATCATCCAGAAAGAAACTCATACCTGTTAATAGTCACTCCCCAGCTTCCCCCACCACCCAGCCACTGGTGACCATAAATTTCTGCCTAGTTGGGATATTTTGTATAAGTAGAATTGTACGACATGTGGCATATTTCTTTGTGAGATAAGTGGATTTGTACAATATGTGTACAATTTGTACATGCCCTCGTGTCTGGCGTACTTCCTTTAGCATGTATTTTCAAGATCCATCTATGTTATTGTAGCCTGTACCTCGTACTCCATTATTCCTTCCCCAGCGTTTTAAAAAATTGTGGCTAGGCTGGGTGTGGTGGTTCATGCCTGTAATCCTAGCACTCTGGGAGGCCAAGGCAGGATGATTGTTTGAGGCCAGGAGTTGGAGACGAGCCTGAGCAAGAGCCCATCTCTACTAAAAATAGAAACAAAAAATTAGCCAGGTATGGTGGTCTGCGCCTGTAGTCCCAGCTACTTGGGAGGCTGAGGTGGGAGGATCGCCTGAGCCCAGGAGTTTGAGGTTGCTGTGAGCTAGGCTGACCCCATAGCCCTGTAGCCCGGGCAACAGAACGAGACTCTGTCTCAAAAAAAAAAAAAAAAAAATTTTTTTAAGATACATAACATAAAATTTACCACTTTAACCATTTTTTTTTTTTTTTCCGAGACAGAGTCTTACTCTGTTGCCCGGGCGAGAGTGAGTGCTGTGGCGTCAGCCTAGCTCACAGCAACCTCACACTCCTGGGCTGAAGTGATCCTTCTGCGTCAGCCTCCCAAATAGCTGGGACTACAGCCATGTGCCACCATGCCCGGCTAATTTTTTCTATATATATTTAGTTGTCCAATTAATTTCTTTCTATTATTAGTAGAGACGGGTCTCGCTCTTGCTCAGGCTGTTTCGAACTCCTGACCTTGAGCAATCCGCCCGCCTCAGCCTCCCACAGTGCTAGGATTACAGGCGTGAGCCACCACGCCCGGCCTAAGATCTGAAACTTTTTGAGCACTGACATGATGCCACAAGTGGAAAATTTCCACACACGAGTACAGACTTTGTTTCAATGGACAAAATTATTTAAAATATAATGTAAAATTAACTTCATACTATGTGTATAAGGTGTATATGAAACATAAATGAATTTCATGTTTAGATTTGGATCCCTGTCCCCAAGATAACTCATTATGTATATCCAAATATTCCAACATCTGAAAAAGTCCAAAATTCAAAACACTTCTGGTGTCAAGCATTTTGGATAAAGGATACACAACCTGTATATAGTGCCTGAAATCAGATTGCCCAGGTTTATCATTTTATCACATTTACCCTTGATTTGCATATATAAAAGAGCATGGTTTTACTTAGAAGATAGCTCATTGCTTTGGTATATGTAAAGGCTGCAGACTAATTTTCAAATTAGATATATCCTGATTACCTCAGGTAAATCAGGATTTACAACTTAATGTTTATGTCATACTTGTCTAGGATTATCCAACTTAATTTGAACCAATCTAACAGAAAAGAAATATAATCTTTATGAATTATATAGTTTTAAAAGAAATTTAAGATACTGTTAAATTATAGTACTTAAAATTTGCCTGATTCTGGATTTGTTCGTTCAACAAATATTTGTTGAGCCCTTACATATGCCAGGCACTATACTAAATATTGGAGTTTATCACTGAACAAGACAGCCAAGTTTCTTATCTTCCTGTTGTTTAAAAGAGTTAAGTGTCTCAGGATTTGTCTGAGAATGTTTTATTTTGAATGAACTGTGATCTTGAACTCAATGAGCAGTATGTTTAGATGACCTCTATTTGATTTTGCACCTATGTGTCTTTGTATATCTTCTAACTCTAGTAGAAATATATTTCCTCCACTTATTAACAAGAGACTAATAATATATGTTGTGTTTACAATAGCTTTTCTACTTTTATAAATGCTATCTATAATGGTGAGCTATGACTGAACTTAATTGGGGACTTTTACCTAAAATAATAGCTACAACTTCATAAGAGTTTTTATTGACAGGCCTTCAGGGTACTTTATAAGCAACATGTTTTTATGTTAGAGCAGGCTGATAACATCGAGATGAGAATTCTATTAGAGAAGTTTTGATTTATGATATTCTTGAATGGCTGTTCTAGTGAATAGTCAGGCTGGCCATTTGTCTTAAGTGAATTCCCCTCTTTTTATGTAGAAAAAAAGTAGGAAACATTAAATTAAGTATGCTTGTAGATCTGAGCTGATTTATTTAAGCTGGCTTCTGAACCCTGTGCTAATAAACTTCTGTATTTTAGATTAAAGCTTTCTGCATTGAACCAAGATAAACTATTGGCTGATATAAATAGGAACCTGTGGGAAAAAATGAGACACTGCTCTGATGAAGAGGTACTTTTGTCTCATTTTCTGAATGGGAATCAGTATAGATATTTTGAGCAGTGTTTATTGTGAAATAAATAACTATTACTTGATCATTAGTTATTATGAGTTCGTTAACTTATTTCTTAGATGTAATATGCTACCAAAGTCTTATTTAATTATATACAAGTAATTGTTAATATCTAATCTTGTCAAACCTGTGGTGATCAATTTAATATATGAAGTATATTTTAAGTTTATTTGAGTTCCTTCCTGTGTGCCTTTCACTTAGATTTAGATGAAGAAAAGTTTAATTGATAAAATAGTAGATGACCCATTTTGTATGTGCCCTAATATAGTAAAACTAGGAACCTATCATTTTTTAATTCGTAATATGAATAAGTAAATTAAAGGCAGGAATCAAAACTGTAATCATTGGTTCTGTTCTTAAACAATTATATGGAATTAAATTTGCAAATGAGTTAGGAATCAGAATCTAGGATAGATAAAGCCTAGTACATGACAGATCATTTACCTTTTCTAACTTGTTTGTTTTAGTGCAATGTACTCTTTAACTCTCTCTTACAGCTGAAGGCCTTTGGAATTTACCTTAACAAAATAAAATCACGTTTTACCAAGATGACTAAAGTCTTCACTCACCAAGGAAAAGTGGCTCTGTATGGCAAGCTGGCACAATCAGCTCAGGTAATTTGAGAGACTTAACATCATAGAAAGAAAGAGATATTAAAATTACTTTATAGTGGTTGTGGAATATGAAGAATGTTTCTTAGGAGACATACAAATGAGAGTTGGGCAAAAACTTAACAACTGTTTATAAGAGGTGAGGTTCAGTTTGTGAAAAGTGGCAAATCCTGGTATCTTGAGTAATACTGGAATATAGTTACTAATACGGGCCTATGTCTCATTTTAAATGTTGTCATCCATTATACATATAAAATATATATAAGATTTTAGTCTCCCATTGATAAGGACTGTATCATACTATTATCTTCCTCATAGTTCATACGGAGCTGTATATGTGTATGCATATGTTTAAAGTAGTATTTTCCAAAATGACCATCCTTTTAAAAAGGGCCTGCATCATGGTGTACTAATACTCATGAAAAGGAAAAAGGAAGATAAGACTATTTAAAAAAAAAAAAAGTGTCTGCATAAAAAAACTTTGCATTGGCAAATAAGTATGGGAAATGTTGCATGCAATACTCCCTTTAGGAGAAATATAAATTTTTTTAAGTCTAAAAACAAAACAGCCTATAATTCTGAAGAACTATTTTTAAAAGTAATGAATGTTAATATCCTATATTCCATGGGACACATATAGAAATGATGGAATAAAGGAAGAACAAAAATGAGTTTATATTAATCTGCCCTTTTTTTTTTTTTTTTGAGATAGAGTCTTGCTCTGTCTCCGGGGCTAGAATTCAGTGGTGTCACCATGCCCTGCTAACTTTTCTGTTTCTGGTAGAGATGGGGTCTCACTCTTGCTCAGGCTGGTCTCAAACTCCTGGGCTCAAGCAATCCTCCCGTCTTGGCCTCCCAAAGTGCTAGGATTACAGGCGTGAGCCATGATGCCTGGCATTAAACTGCTTTTTTAAAAATTATTTTATTTTATATAAATTTATAAACTAAATTTACTTAGCTAAATTTATTTCTCTTTTTAAGTTCAGACTTGAAGCTATGACCTTCATTTTAAAATTTGCCCATTCATGATTGAGATACAGCAATTTTGTCAGCAATTTGAACCATTTATAATATTTTAGAGGTTTAACTTGACAGTCTATAATATTTTGTGTTTAGAATGAAAGAGAGAAACTTCAGATAAGGATAGATGAGATGGACAACATACTTAAGAAGATCAATAACTATCTCAATGAGGTGGAAATAGGTAAAGTATTTTAAATACTTTTCCAAAAGAAATTTTAAATTTATATGCTTTCCTACAGTAGAGATTATTGATATCATTATGTTGAAGATGTCTATCAGCAGCTTTAGAAATTAAATTAGAGCAAATTAAAGCCCATTTATTCAAAGATCACATAATTCCTCATAATCATCAAATTTGGTCCCTCTTAGTCCTTGGCTATCTTGACCTCTTTTAACATTTGACATTGCTAATTGTTCTTTTCTTCCTGAAACTTTAATCTCCTTTCACCTCTATTGCACTGCCTTGACCCTGTTCTTTTATCCTGTCTATTCTTTTGTGCTCCTCAATTGACCTCTCCTTCTCTAACTAGCCCCTTGTGGAGGATTTAGATTTTATCATCTGTTCTTTTCTATATTCTCCCTCCTATTGCTTTCATCTGCCTTAATTATGCTTATGTGACTGATCCCCAAATTCAGTTAAATTCATCATGTATTTGTTTTGGGTTTTTTTCGTTTGTTTTTTTGTTTTTTGTTTTTTGAGACAGAGTCTCACTCTATCGTCCGGGCTAGACTGCCGTGGTGTCAGCCTAGCTCATAGCAACCTCAAACTCCTAGGCTCAAGCAATCCTACTGCCTCAGCCTCCTGAGTAGCTGGGATTACAGGCATGTGCCACCATGCCCAGCTAATTTTTTCTATATATTTTTAGTTGTCCAGCTAATTTCTTTCTATTTTTTTTAGTAGCTATGGGGTCTCGCTCTTGCTCAGGCTGGTCTTGAACTCCTTAGCTCAAGCTATCCATTCGCCTTGGCCTCCCAGAGTGCTAGGATTACAGGCCATGAGCCACCGTGCCCAGCCCATGTATTTGTTAAACACATAATACATGACAGATATTGTGCTTTGTATTAGGGGAAAAAATAAAATTAAGATATTTAAGACACATATTTTGTTCTTAAGTAACTTAAAATCATTTTGGATGGGGATAATTTTTAGCATCTTTCTCTTGAGTTCTAGACTTAGATTTCTAGCTTCCTGCTGAACCTCTATGCAAAAATATCCTTAAGTACCTTCAGTTCTGCGAATAGAATGAAATCTCCCATCTCCAAAATCAAATTCAAAAACTTGTTTTCTCTGTGATGTTTCTCATCTCTATTAATGGCTTCACAATTCTGATACGTTATAAAAGGCTCAAAACTTTCAATGTCTTTGACACTCTTTTATTTTATTTTATTTTATTTTATTTTTTTGAGATAGAGTCTCACTCTGTTGCCCAGGCTAGAGTGCCGTGGCATCAGCGTAGCTCACAGCAACCTCAAACTCCTGGGCTCAAGTGATCTTCCTGCCTCAGCTTCCCGAGTAGCTGGGACTACAGGCATGCCACCATGCCCAGCTAATTTTTTCTATATATATTAATTAATTTCTTTCTATTTTTAGTAGAGATGGGGTCTCACTCTTGCTCAGGCTGGTTTCGAACTCCTGACCTTGAGCAATCCACCCGCCTTGGCCTCCCAAAGTGCTAGGATTACAGGCATGAGCCACCATGCCTTTCCGTCTTTGACACTCTTAACAAGTCCTGTCATATCTGCTTCTTCAGCATCTCTTGTATTTTTTCCACTTCTCATTAAGGCTCACATTAATTCTGAAATGTGTAATTTCAGGTCTTCTAAGTAATCTTTCTACATTCATACCATCATTCTATCTCCTTTCGGTCCAACCTTCACATTGGTGCCAGATTAATAACTATGAAGGACAATTTTCATAATGTTACTCCCCCAAAAAACTTTTATCTTTCTATTTATAACTAAAGTCCAAACTCCTAAGCTTCACATTTAATGTTCTCTACAATCATATTCAGATCTTCCTTTCATACATGACTTGCTAATACTCCCTTATACATCTTAAATTCAAACCAAATCTTGCCATTTCTATGCAGTTCTGCCATTTTTGTGTTTGCTAATTCATTCTTTTTCTGTTTTCCACCAAAGGAAGTAGTCTCTATATTCCTTGAGCTCCCACGGCTATTTTTTTTTTAGTACTTCTTATATAGTACCCATCACGTCTATTCATATTATAGTTATTTTGTACAGCTTACCTTCCTAATTAAATTATAAGCTCCATGGAGGCAAAGATCAGCTCTTGTTTTTCTCTATATTTTTCAAAGTCTTTAACGCTATACTTTGCACAGAATAAGTGCCTAGTACATGTTTTCTGCATTGAATTGACAATTGTGTATATGAAATCCATAGTCTAAGATTGCTCTACCTGTTTATTCATTACCTTAGTTTCTACTTCACAGAAAAAAATAGAAGCCATCAGGTAGAACTTCTAAACTTCCTCCTATTAAAGAAATAATCTCTGATTGTTTAATAACAGAGATTGTTTAATTAATTAAACAATTGTTTAATTGTTTAATCTCTGATTATTTAATTGTGTAATAACAATTGTTTTTTTGACTAAGTTTTTCTAATGCATGTTGTCTACTTTAGAAACTAAGAATTTGGAGAATGAAAAGAAAGACAATCCTATGGAAGAAGGGGATTCTGAAATAAGAGCTGCAGAGAAAGGTAACTGAATTAATTAAGGAGATAAACGGGAAAACGTGCCCTTCTGTTCTGTTCGTATATTTAGGTGAGATTAAGTCAGATAGAATTTTCAGTAAGACAGATGATTTTTGTGGCAACATTCTAATGTACCCATTCTGGACATTTTTTTTCTTTTCAAAGAATTAGAACAGCTGAAAACTGAAGAAGAGGAGCTTCAAAGGTCAGCCTTCAATCCAAGTGTTAGAAAATATAATGCTAAACTCCTGCTGGCTAAATGACTTCCTGCCTCCAGAGACTGACAGAATTGGGGACATGTCTCTTGACTAAGGCTGACTCAGGGCTTCTGCTCCACTTTGAATTGGACCCCAGAGACCATCTGAGTCAACAATATTTTCGAAGCATTATTGTTTGAATACTATCAGTATCCTTTTAAAGAAAATAAACCTAGCATTAAGCTGCTTTTATATTATATTTAAGTAAATATAAAAGGAGGTATATATTTCTTAGGCTTATAACTCTTATTTAACTGTAAGACAGAAAGAAAGTAGGCCGAGAATAGTGACTCTCACCTGTAATCCTAGCACTCTGGGAGGCTGAGGCGAGATGGTCACTTGAGCCCAGGAGTTTGAGACTAGCCTGGGCAATGTAGCAAGACCCTATCTCTACAAAAATTAAAAACATTAGCTCACCATGGTGGAGCATGCTTGTAGTTCTAGCTACTCAGAAGGGTGAGGCAGGAGGATTGCTTGAGGCTAGGGATTCAAGACCAGTCTGGGCAACAAAGCAAGACCCTGTCTCTAAAAAAAAAAAATAAGAACAAAACAAACCAGCTATGGTGGCATGCACCTGTAGTCCCAGCTACTCAAGAGGCTGAGGCAGGAGAAACACTAGAGCCCAGGAGTTTGAGGCTACAGTGAGCTATGATTGCCCTAGCCTGGGTGACACAGCAAGACCCTATCTCTAAAAATAAAATAATTTTTTAACTAAAAATGTAATATTTAATAATTATCTTAACATGTGAATCCCAAGGATATCTTCGTGGATCCTAATTTGAGAGACAATGATTTATACCTTTCATAAGTAGACCCACTTCTAGATTAATGCTTATCAAAAAAAACCTAAAACTAATAATGTAGAAATAGATGCCATACACCTGCATTATTACCTCAATGGGGAGCTATCTCACATATAAATTATTGTTATAAACCTTTTAGATTAATAGTCTGAATTCTCTAACAAAGGCCTTATCTCTATATGAATACCTGCTTTTATTTGCAGAAATCTCTTAGAACTGGAGGTACAAAAAGAGCAGACACTTGCTCAAATAGACTTTCTGCAAAAACAAACAAAGAGAACTGAAGAGCTACTAGATCAGTTGAGGTAAGGAAAAGTAGGTGTCATTAGTTTCTGTCTTATCCTGTGCCTTAGTGGTTATCTGAACCTACTGGAGGAGTTGATATGTTTTTAATGTGTTGCTGTTTTTAACCTATAGTACAGTGCAGCCTCAGAAAGTCAGTATACTCAACACTAAGCTGAAAATATACAGAGTTGGAAAACTATGGAATTATAATTTTTAAATATTTAACACTTCACATTGGATAGACTTGGATTTTTCTGTGGTATACAACTCAAGATCTCTTATTTCAAAAGCGTAAGTTTGTACATTTACAATATTTGAATTGAAATATTGTCTCCCAATCCAGTGGAAAAACATCAGTAGCTGCTGTTGGTACTATTTGGGTGGTACCAGTTCTCCCTCTTCTTTTATCTTAGGGAAAAAAAAATTCTTACCTTGTTTATCTTTCTCTAGCCTGTCTGAATGGGATGTCATTGAATGGAGTGATGACCAAGCTGTATTCACCTTTGTTTATGACACAGTAGAACTCACCATTACCTTTGGAGAATCAGTAGGTGAGTAGCCAAAGTGAGATAGTTCCTCTGCAGAAAAATGAATGGCTAAACTCACTAAAAATTCAAATGATAACTTTTTTTTTGGAAGTTGTCTCACTTTGTTGCCCAGGCATGAGGACAGTGGTGTGATCATAGCTCACTGCAACCTCAGACTTCTGGGCCCAAGTGATCCTCTCCTGCCTAAGCCGCACTAGTAGCTGGGACTACAGGCATGCACCACCACACCTAGCTAAACGATAACTATTTTTTTTCAGACAGAGTCTTACTCTGTCACCTGGCTAGAGTGCAGTGGCATCATCATAGCTGACTGTAACCTCAAACTCCTGGGCTTAAGAAATCCTCCTGCCTCAGCCTCCTGAGTAGCTGAGTACAGGTGCGTGCCACCATGCCCAGCTAATTTTTCTATTTTTTGTAGAGACGGGGTCTCACTCTTGCTCAGGCTGATCTCAAACTCCTAGCCTCAAGCAATCCTCCCACCTCGGCCTCCCAACATGCTAGAGTTAGAGGCATGAGTCGCCACCACCAGCCTAAATGATAACTATTGACACAATGAGAGCACTGCTGAAAATCTTAAAAGAGTCAATTGCTTTAGTGATAATAGAATTTTATTTTATTAGATAAAGAATAAAAACTGCAGCTAGTGAATATTGCCCTTTGTTGAATTATATTAGATGATAATAAAATTTCTTTTTCTTTTTGGAGACAGAGTCTGACTCTGTCACCCTGGGTAGAGTACATTGGCATCATCATAGCTCACTACAACCTCAAACTCCTGGGCTCAAGTGATCCTCCTGTCTCAGCCTCCCTAGTAGCTGGGACTATAGGCGTGTGCCACATCACCCACCTAATTTTTCTATTTTTAGTAGAGATGGTGTCTCACTCTTACTTAGGCTGGTCTCAAACTCCTGGGCTCAAGCAGTCCTCCACCTCAGTCTCCCACAGTGCTAGGATGATAGGTGTGAGCCACCATGCCTGGCCATGTCAATAGTTATCTATAACCTTGATGACTACAATAACATTCTAACTGGTCTTTATGGATCTTCCTTTCCTCTCCAATTCATTCGCCTCCCTATAACGATAGCAATAACTGAAAATCTGATCATGTACCTACTACTCTTAGTCTAATGATAAAAATATTTAATATAGCCTATAAAGCTTTGCATGAATTGAATTTTTCTCATTTTACTGACTCATCTTTTATTATTAATACCTTCCTACCAATTCTCTACATGTTGGCCACAATAGAATTTTTCATTTCCTTAAATGATTGTGGTCTTTTATGCTCAGTTATATTCCATCCTACATTAAGACCTTCATGCTGATGTTTCTTATGCCTAGGAGCTCTTTCCCTGCTCTTATAAATTCCTACTAATAATCCTTAAGAGCCAAGCTCAATTACCACTTTCTCAGGAAGGTTTTCCCTGACTCTTCTTTTACCTATCCCCTTTGCCATTTGCCCTCTTATATGTCCTCATTGCTTCCTGCAGTTTTCCTTGATAGTGCTTATCACAGTTTGTAGTTTTCGGTAAGTTTATTAGTACAGTGATCTGTGTGTCCCCTTATGTTGTAAGCTTCTTGAGGGCATAGGTTGGTCATGTCTATTTTTATCAGTATGGTATCCACAGTGCCTAACACTTAGAAAATATTTAACAAAGAGAAAAGAATCTGGCCGGGCGCAGTGGCTCACGCCTGTAATCCTAGCACTCTGGGAGGCTGAGGCGGGCGGATTGCTCAAGGTCAGGAGTTCGAAACAGCCTGAGCAAGAGCGAGACCCCGTCTCTACTAATAATAGAAAGAAATTAATTGGCCAACTAAAAAATATATAGAAAAAAAAATTAGCTGGGCATGGTGGCGCATGCCTGTAGTCCCAGCTACTTGGGAGGCTGAGACAGTAGGATTGCTTGAGTCCAGCAGTTTGAGGTTGCCGTGAGCTAGGCTGACGCCAGGGCACTCACTCTAGCCCGGGCAGCTGAGTGAGACTCTGTCTCAAAAAAAAAAGAGAGAAAAGAATTTGAAAGACAGGGGATAACTCTAGAGTCTAGAGGAGTGAGCATCTATCCTAGCTACCTAAAACTTATTACAGCAATGCTAAGAGCATAAATCATTTTTATTCTATTTGTTCAAGGATAGTAGTGTGAAGAGGTCATAGCCATTTTCCTTATATGATTCCTGAAAATAAAATTATCTTTGCACGGAAGTTAGGGGTTATAGGGGGAGGCCTTAGCAAATGTAACTGAGTACTGCAGTTTAAATTTCCTTCAAAGGTCTACCAATAAATGTAGTTGAGCAGTATCAGGGGACCCTTTACCATATTCAGAATGATATGATTCAAGGATAAACCTCCAATTGCCTATTAACAAAACCCCTGCCACCCAGAAGGAGTAGGATTCTAAACTACTGAGTTTTATGTGGTTTAAAATCAGTAAGAATAAGCCAGGCGCGGTGGCTCACGCCTGTAATCCTAGCACTCTGGGAGGCTGAGGCGGGTGGATCGCTTAAGGTCAGGAGTTCGAAACCAGCCTGAGCAAGAGTGAGACCCCGTCTATACTATAAATAGAAAGAAATTAATTGGCCAACTAAAGATATATATAGAAAAAAAAATGAGCCGGGCATGGTGGCGCATGCCTGTAGTCCCAGTTACTTGGGAGGCTGAGGCAGAAGGATTGCTTGAGCCCAGGAGTTTGAGGTTGCTGTGAGCTAAGCTGACGCCACGGCACTCACTCTAGCCCGGGCAACAGAGTGAGACTCAGTCTCAAAAAAAAAAAAAAAAAAAAAATCAGTAAGAATAAATACTCTCCTTATTCTGGTTTTTCCTAGTTGGCTACTGTTTCCTGGAGAAGCCTGACAGGAAGATTGTGGACATGAATTTTCAATCTCTATTGGATGGTAAGTTCAAACATTTAAGCCTCTAAAAATTTGTTGGTGATTTCCAGGTATCAATTGTTCCTCAAGAACTCTTTTACATACTAGGTTACATATAAACAATAATAATAATTTTTCCTTAGAAATGTGTATTAGATGTAAAACTGGGTAATATTCCAAGTATTACATAGGTTTTAAAAGAAATTATTTATTATTACTAAGTCTTGAGCAATGATTAATAATAGCTATTTCTATAATTTAAAAATCACCCCTGTGAACACTTAGTCTGTATTGGACATGTGTATTACTTACATTAACACTATAAAGTAGGTATTATTTATTCCCCATTTTGCAAATTATGAAAGTACAGATCAAAAAAATTAAGTGTTGTGCTTGGTATCAGTTAGTAAAGAAAGCCAGATTTAAACTCAGTTTTATGTTACATTAACCAAGTACTATTCTGTATGTGATAAAGGCTTGAGTTTTTGTAGGAATGTCTTATGTTTACCATATATGTTACAATCATGTTTGAAAATGAAATTGGAGGATACTCATGCACCTGGTAGTTTTTGGGTATTTCTACCTTATATAATAGGGTATTTTTTGCTTATATAAAATATATGAATGATAAGTAATATCCTGCTTTTGATTTTTTTTTTTTCCTTTCGTAGAGGATAAAGCTCCTCCTTCCTCCCTTTTAGTTCATAAGCTTATTTTCCAGTACATTGAAGAACAGGAATCTTGGAAGAAGAAATGTACAACACAGCATGAGATACCCAAGGTAAAAGTCTGATGGAAGTATTTAAAGGAAAATTTATGTTATTTTCCCTAAAAGCAGAACTGAAATTTTACGTATATGATGATGGATCCTGAAATGGTAAATATATTCAATTGTTTAACTTCTTAGGGTTCTTTATGAAAGAGCCACTAAACACGTTAAAGTGTTTTCATAATTTCATCAATTTTTTTTCCCGATTTTTTTCTAGATGCTTCAAGAACTCTCACTGGCAGTGAACCATTGCAGACTCCTTGGAGAGGAGATTGAGTTTTTAAAGAGATGGGGACCAAATTATAACCTGATGAACATAGATGTGAATAATACTGAGTAAGTATATTAGTTCCTAAGACTACCGTAACAAAATACTACACATTGGATGCCTTAAATCTGTGGTCCCCAACCCCTGTGCCTTGGATCAGTACCGGTCCCTGGCCTGTTAGGAACTGGGCTGTACAGTAGGAAGTGAGCATAGGTAAAGTGAGCAAAGCTTCATCTGTATTTAAAACCACCCCCCATCACCTGCATCACCACATGAGCTCCACCTCCTGTCAGATCAGCTACAGCATTAGATTCTCATAGGAGCTCCAATCTTACTATAAACTGCGCATGCGAGCGACCTAGGTTGCATGCTCCTTATGAGAATCTAATGCCTGATAATCTAGGTGGACCTGATGTGGTGATGCTAGCACTGGGGAGCAGCTGCAAATACAGATTGTCATTAGCAGAGAGGTTTGACTGCACAATAAATGTAATGCACTTGAATCATCCCAAAACCATTCCCCCCACCCTGGTCCATGGAAAACTTGTTTTCCATGAAATTGGTCCCTGGTGCCAAAAAGGTTGGGGACCCTGGACTAAACAACACAAATTTATTGTTTTACACTTCCCGAGGCTAGAAATCTGAGATCAAGGTGTCATCAGGGATTCTTTTGGAGGGCTGTGAGGGAATTGGTTCCATGCCTTTCTCCTAACATCTGTTGGTTTACTGGCAACCTTTGGCATTCCTTGGCTTATAAATGTATAACCCTGATCTCTGCCTTCATCTTCACATGGTGTTCTTTCGTTGCACATGTCTGTGTCCAGATTTCCTCCTTTTTGTAAGGACACCAGTCATATTGGATTAGGGGCCCACCTTACTCCAGTAAGACCTCATTTAACTAATTAAATCTATAATAATCTGATTTCCAAATAAAGTCACATTCTGAGGTTTTGCAGGGTTAGCACTTAAACATAGAATTCTGAGGGAATACAATTTAACTCATAACAGTAAGTAATTAGTTAAAAATTTATCAGACTAATATATTTTGTTAATATGTTTCATGACTAATAATGATAAAACAATTATTGTAATACCTTGTTCCTGATGTTTTACCAGGTTCATTTGGTAAGGGCAAGAAATAATGTACACCTAATTTTGTAATGCCAGTGTTAAAAGAAAATGTGTTTGTGTTTCAGTCTAGTTTTGTTTTATGTTTTTAATTATGGATCTTGTCTTTTACAGATTGAAGCTTTTATTCTGTAGCTCTACAGCATTTGCAAAGTTTGAAATAACTTTCTCTCTCTCAGCCCATTATCCATCTGTACCATTGCCTTTCACCATTCACAATCACCTTGGGAACATTGGGTGAGTAAAGGGCCAACAGGATAAGACTCCCAACTACCTTTTCACCTTTTTTATTTTATTTGAAAGATTCCTCAAAGCGGTCAGCAGATGGATGGACCATAATGAGAGCTAAATGTCAGTTCTCTCTAACTTCGTTTTGAAGAATTGTTCTTAAAGTCAGTGACCTTCATTTTTATCTTCAGTGGATGCTGGAGACCATTGGTCTATTCTTTTATATCCGTTTCACTTTTTAAACACTTCTACGTAGAACAGGAATCAAGAAGGAAAAAATCCTTTATAAGCTTAGCCCAGATCACATATAAACAACTTCTATGGCCTTAAAAACAGAATAATCACTTGAAAAGCTGTGCAGTCAAAACACTTCTAAAAATGTCTCATTCATTCCTACTAGGCTTTGATATATTTTGTGATTTTTTAGACATACTGCTGACAGATTGGAAGATGGCGAGTTTAGAATTTGCCTACTTTAAATCCATCAACAAACACCAACACTAGATTTTTATAGCCAGAGAAAGCAGCTAGGTCAAGATACCTCAGGAAGCTAAGGCAGGAGAATTACTTGAGTTCTGGGCTGTAAGTGTGCTATGGTGACCAGGTGTCTATAGTAAGTTCAGCATCAACATGGGGACTCCCTAGTAGAGGGAGTTGCAGGGTGGGAGGGTGGCACCACCAGTTTGCCTAAGGAGGCGTGAACTAGCCCAGGTCAGAAACAGGGTGGGTCAAAACTTCTATGCTGATCAGTGGTGGGACCATGCCTGTGAATAGCCACTGCACTCTAGCCTGGGCAACATAGAGAGACCCTGTCTCTAAAAACAAAAATGAAAAAGCCACTTGTAAAATGCTGCTAATTGGAACATATATTCAGGGGACCTTGAATATGTGCTCATGGGTTGCAGTTCTCAAACTTGGCCCAAATAAACTCTCTACTTATATTAAAAAAAAAAAAAAAAAGGTACCTTACAATTACATACAAAATTGTTTCTTTTTTGTTTGTTTGGTTCTTTTTTGTATTTTGCCTCTTGGCTCAAACAAAATTGTTTCTTAGGCCTTGTTTGCAATCCCATTTCAAACTGGGTAGTCTGGTTATTCCCAGAAATGCCTGTGTACACTTCCTAGGAGACTGACAAACCATACCCAAGAACATAAAATTCCACTGAATTGGAGACAAGTATAAGATTCTGGAAAAATTAACCTTTTGTTCTTTCCAGCCAAGATGAAATTGCTCCCATTCTATCTAAAGTGCCACGGGAGGACAACTACCTGAAGAATGTAGTCAAGCAAATTTACCAAGATCTGCTTCATGACTGCCATTTCTTCCACTAGACCCATGGAGTCAACTAGAATGTACTTAATGACATTGTGTCAGGGTCTCCATTGCTGTGTAACCTTTTTCTTTAGGACATAGACGCCCTTGTAAAATTCCTTTGATGATGTGATAGTTATATCGTATGGTTAATTTTTAAGTCTTTACAGTCAGGAATGAGAAAAGGCCTCAAATAGCCTGTTACCAACTTGTGTATCTTTGTACCAAAGGTTTAAGTAGTAGGACACTTGGAAATTTCCTTAACTAAAGTAGGGCTCTCTGCTTTAGTACAAACCATAAGGAGTAACTTAAGTTTAAGAGTTGTTACCAATGACAAAAACATTAGCCATTTTTCCATATATAGAACTTTGATTTTTAGGTGGCCTGGCTTCTGCACAGCAGATATTTCTGGCGTAGAGACACAAGTATCTACAAACTATTCTTCCTTTTTCTCCATTTCAAAAATGCTGTTAAGAGAAAGTGATAGTATTCAGCTATTGGAATGGTTGCCATCTTTTCTTGAAGGCCCTGCCTTTTATTGTATAGTATCCATTAATGTTTGCTTAATAAGCATAATTTTTCTAGGGAAAGTTGATTCATTTGGGTCCAGTATACATATGTAAATATATTAATGTTGTTTTTTGTGTTTGTCATGTAATAAGGAGATGTATATAGAAATTCATGTAGAGATACAATATAGAGAGATAACCTTTGGCCTAGGCAGCTTACATCTTTCTGAAGGACACTTTAGAGCAAGATTCTCAATCTTTTATTAAATAATGGCACTTCAAACAATATTACATCCAAAACACTATCAATTTCTGGCAGTAATAATAAAATAATAAACTTGCGGGTAACTGTTGGTTCCTGAAGCCACACCCTCATGATATAAAAAAATAATATCCATTGATTATTAAATGAATGATATTATCTATGAGATAGGCAAATAAGAAAAAACTTTTACTCAAACTTTAGTCAAATCATAATAAATTTTGTGTCATATTTAATTCTAAAATAAAATATATTTACATTTTTAAACTAATTTATCTTAAAATTTTGCTTTACACTTTAGGATGAAAGTCCTATGGGTACCAGGAATGTTATCTTCCCTCTTGATTGGTTTTTACTTCTGAGCTATACATCAAAAGATCACATGGTCTTTTAACCTTCAAAAGTCAACACAAAACTCATTTGCTAAAAAATCAAGATATAGATGTTCCCTATTTCCATAAACTCCTTGGAAAAACTTTAAAGTCATCAATATGGTCTATTTCTATGAAGGTTAAGTTAGCTTTCTTATTAGGGTTGTTTTATTTCTTTTCTATAAGTGTAAACAGAAGTTTTGTTTTATGCATTTTAGTAACCTGGAACAACCAGCTCCAAGAATAATTTGGCTTGTAATGATGGTCTCTGCTTTCTTGGATTTGTAATATTAGTTCATAATTGTAATATTTACCTAGCTATTTGTGTTTTTCTTTGTTCACAGTATTGGCTATTTTCATAAATTTTTTGGAAGGTTTTCTTCACTAACTCGAAAACATTTTTTGCACTATTAAAATAAGTGTATTACTTGAAATCTTCTGTAAGCAGTATTTCTTTATGAAGAGTATTTTAGCATGTATCCAATAGACCTTTGAAGATACACCAAAGAAACCTCCCTCTAGGTCCACTTACCTATTTGAAAACTGAGATAGGATTAAAATATGTCAGGACCTTAATGTAAAAACCAAGTACAAACCAGAGTTAGCCCTGTGTCTCTGAAGAACAGTAAAAGAAAACAATTTTAAGGTTCTTCAGGAAGCTGTCAGTTCTCTGAGCTAATACAGTGGTTCTCAAAGTGTAGTTTCCAGGTTAGCAACATGAGTCTCACTCCAGACCTACTGAATCTGAAACCCAGGAGTAGGGACCAGCAATCTGTGGGTTTTTTTCCCTGCTTTCTTTTTTTCTTTTATCAGCTTTATTGAAGTATGATTCATTCAAAATAAAATTCATCATTTAAAGTATAAAATTGGATGGTTTTTAGTATATTCACAGTTATATGTAACAGTTATCACAATCAATTTTATAATATGTTCATCACCTAGAAAAACAAATTCTAAATTGTATATTTTCCCACAATTTTTAAAAAACCAATACCCTTTAGGTAGTATCCTATTTTCACATCATTTCCCACCTGACATTTCTTAAAGCTACTATCAGTCTACTTCCTGTCTCTATAGGTTTGCCTATTTTGAACATTTCATATAAATAGAATAATATAATACATAGTCTTTTGTTACTGGCTTTCATTTAGCATAATGTTTTCAAGGTTTATTCATGTTGTAGTATTTATCAGTACTTCATTCCTTTTTATGGCCAAATAATATTTCATTGTATAGATATACAACATTAGTTTATCCATGATTAGGGCAATTAGGCATGAAGAAGAAATAAAAGGTATCCAGACTGAAAAGGAAGAAGTAAAACTATTTGCAGATGATATGATCTTGCATATAGAAAATCCCAAGGAATCCACTAAAAAAACTATTAAAACTGATAAATGGTTCAGCAAGTTTGCAAGAAACAATATCAGTATTCAAAAATCATTTTTATATCCTTAGCAATGAACAATCCAAAAATGAAATTAAGAAAACAATTCCAATTATAATAGCTTCATAAAATTATTTAGGAATAAATTTAACCAAGGAGGTTTAAGACTTGTCCATGAAAAAAACAAACATTGGAAGAAATTAAAACCTAAGGCCAAGTAAGGTGGCTTACTCGTATAATCCCAGCACTTTGGGAGGCCAAGTTGGGAGGATCACTTGAGGTCAGGAGTCCAAGACCAGCCTGAGCAAGAGCAAGACCCCATCTCTACTAAAAAAATAGAAAAAATTAGCTGGGCATGGTGGTGTGCATCTGAAGTCCCAGCTACTCGGGAGGCCGAGGCAGGATTGCTTGAGCCCAGGAGTTTGAGGTTGCTAGGTTGCTGTGAGCTAGGTGGATGACATGGCACTCTAGCCAGGATGACAGAGTGAGACTCTGTCTCAAAAAGAAAGAGAGATCTGAGCTAATACACTCAGCCTCCTGGACATGTGATACTCTGGGCCATCTCAGGACTCTTCAGAGAGTCTCCATCAGCAAGAAGGCCCTCACCAGATGTGCCATATCACCCTTGGATTTCTCAGCCTCCAGAGATGTAAGAAATAAATTTAATTTCTTTATAAATTACCCAGTTTCAGGTATTCTGTTATAAGCAACAGAAAACAGACTACAACAGAAAAATATAATTGTCTCTGTATAAATATACAGATTTCACAATGTATAAGCAGATTCTGTCCAAAATCTGTTCCTGTGTCAAACTCAGAATCACAAACAATTCTTTAAACACTTTTATGTAACTGTAAGTTCAAAGGGGTGTAACTTTAAACATCACTTGTAGAAATTCTAAAATTTGGCCAGGTTGGGTGGTGGCTCACGCCTGTAATCCTAGCACTCTGGGAGGCCAGGTGAGGTGGCTTACTCCTATAATCCCAGCACTTTGGGAGGCCAAGGTGGGAGGATCACTTGAGGTCTGGAGTTGGAGATCAGCCCGAGCAAGAGCAAGAGCCCATCTCTACTAAAAATAGAAAAAATTAGCTGGGTGTTGTGGCACACGCCTGTAGTCCCAGCTACTCAGGGGGCTAAGACAAGGACAATCACTTCAGCCCAGAAGTTCAAGGTTACAGTGAGCCATGATAGCACCATTGCACTCCAGCCTGGGCAGCCAAGTAAGACTGTCTCTTTAATAAAAAGAATTAAAAATTGGGGATGCAGAGAAGTTTGCCCTGTGGCTAAATAACTACAGGTAGCATAGTTCTGATGTAACAGAGGTGATGGCCTGAAAAACGGTAAAATGTTTTACAAGCTGTCTTTTTAAAACCCGCACACCCTTTTTGGGAATTAAAACCTGCACTCCTGCTCCAGGCCAGTAATCAGAGGGGTCTGGGAGTATTCTTTGTTTTTTTGTATTACAGAAGATGTCTCAGTGGAATTGTCCGGGCACAGGTCAGCTGGAAATGCTATAGTTAAACAGCAATAGCCCAAAGCTGAAAACTCCCTTTAAAAGCTCGGTATTTCTCCTTAAAGGGAGGAGGATGGTACTTTAACACATTGCTACACTAGGAAAAAAATTTTTCATTGGGGCCACAGTGTTTTATTACGAAAATAGAATAAAAAGATTTTAATTTAATGAAAAATTTATTTTTTATTGTTTTCTGTGCATGGGTTATATGAAACTTGAAAAATAGTTTTCATGGCTCCCAAGGTAGAGATGTGTGAGTTACATATGCTTTACGAGAGCCTGGGCTCAAAACTAGCATTGAGTTAAATATGACTCACATGGCAGTTAATGCGTTAAGATGAGAATCTGCCATCCTTCTCATTTGTCAGCAGATTAATAAACTTCTCTTTCCTCAAACTGCTTGTCCACATTCTTTGGCCCCGGGGACAAGTACCGAACTTTTGGTAACACTGAGAGATTTCATTCAGGCCTTAGTGAAGCCTAATAAATCACTTTTGCTCCACAAGGGTGTATACCTTCCAGTGACTGTTTTTGATACCAGATTTAGTTTTTCTGTAGGCTAGCTTCCTAGAAATAGAGCTGTTGAGTCAAAGGCTAGTTGCATTTGTAATTTTGATTAAGAAATACTAAACTTCCCTGTGAAATGATCATATCAATCTTTCTAGCAATGACTGCCCAGTTCCCCAAACTATTATTAATATAGTACATTACCAGACTTTTTCACAGTATCCCAGTATGGTTTTAATTTGCATTTCTCTCGCAATCCGTGAGGTTGAAAGTCTTCACATATGTGTTAGAGCTATTTTTATTTCCTTTACTTTGAACTATCTGTTAATATCCTTAGACTATTTTTTCTGGATTATTTACTTTTTTTTCTTATTGATTTGTAGAACATCTGTAAACGTAAGATAAAACTCTTTGTGATACAGGTTGCCAATTTTCCCCCAGTCTGTTTTATTTTAACTCTATTTATGATGGGTTCTGCCATATAAAAATTTAAAGATATAGGCTGGGCGCGGTGGCTCAAGCCTGTAATCCTAGCACTCTGGGAGGCCGAGGTGGGCGGATCACTCAAGGTCAGGAGTTCAAAACCAGCCTGAGCAAGAGTGAGACCCCATCTCTACTAAAAATAGAAAGAAATTAATTGCACAACTAAAAATATATAGAAAAAATTAGCCGGGCATGGTGGCGCATGCCTGTAGTCCCAGC
>CAUYRT010102547.1:0-39141 GCA_963574885.1 Lepilemur ruficaudatus
TTTACATATCACGCCTTTACTCCATTTTAAGTGTACAATTAAATGATTTTTAGTGAATTTACCAAGATGTACAGTTAATCACATAAATCAGTTTTAGAGAAATTCCTTACCCCTATTGAGACACCTAATTCCGCTCCCCAACTACTTTTCAAGCATGTCCCACACCTCCACAGTGTCCACCACATCACTCAGACGTGGGTCTAACCCCCACCCCCCAAATCCCTACAGGTACTGAATTTAAAAGAATGCATTGCATCCAAACACAATAATTTAAGAATAGCAAGTATCTTTTACTGGTGTTTCCTAAAATTTCATGACGTTGGCAGATATTCCTTCAAGATGACTACTTATTTCTCTCTCCAATCCATCTCTCTCATGGATCACAGCTAATCACCTTAAAGATCCCTACAAAATTCATCCAGTTTGGATCTCCTTGTACCTTTTCCTTTCCCCTTCCCCCAAACTCTCCCCGTCTGCCCCCACTTTTTCTCTCAACCTTCCGTCACAAAATCCCAAAAACTATTCAAGCAAATCAGGACTATAGTTGTAGAATGGGGAAAAGAAACAGCCTGAAGTAAGCCGAGCTAGAGTCTGTTTCAGGGTCAGGGAAGGAAAAGGGCTGGGAATACGCAGGCACCGATGCATTTATCCCATTCTGCAGGTATTGTTTCTAAGTAAAGACCCAGCAGTGTTAACCATGCAATGTCGTTCACAGCAAAGTGCTCTCTAGGGGAACGCCAGCTTCCTGTCCACTAACAGGCCTCACAGGCCATACGGTTCTGGGTCTGGCCCTTACCTTGTCAGCGTCTCTCTATTGTCATCAGTCCCAGGGAGCCTGTCTCAAACTAACCCAACGTGCAGGAGATTGAAGTTTACCAATCCAATTAGACTGCTCCTTCTCCACTTACCTTGGGAGATATTCCTCCCAGGGTCTAGAATAATGATGTTACTTCATCAAGGGTATCACCTTCTCCTTAGCTGAACAGTTTGTAATAAAAATGCTACTTAGCAAGCAGAGAATAAAAACAAAAGAAAATATGTATGACCTCAAGCAAAATTTCCTATTTGTGCTAGAGGCAGTAGGGTGGGTGCGGAATCCTTGCCCCACAACACCCTAAAAGGAGTGGGGCCTTTGTGTCTCTGACTTCCCTGTCTCTAGACTCCCAGGTGGTAGTTTCCTTTTCTATTAACATTTATCCAGCCTGACTGTCTTCTGTGCCCCCAACTCTTCCTCCATATAAAGTACAATACAATTGGGTTCCAACTACTAAATGAAAATCACATTCTAAAACTGCCTCCTTGAAATTACACCCAGGTGACCTTAACTGTTCTCAAATACTTCAGGAACACATTTATGGACAGACTTCAGGCTTCCTTACTCCCTCACATGGCAAACTTTATTTCTTCTATTTCCAATTTGGGAGGAAGCGTCTCACTACTGTCTCCATTGTATTGCTATCATTCAGCAGAAGAATTAAAATCTTTCAATATCTCTCAGCCATGTTGAATCAGTCTTCTCTCTCTCTCTCTCTCTCTCTCTCTCTCTCTCTCTTTCTCTTTCTCACGCATTGGGCCTCAAATCCACCTCCTCTACTTACCCAAAGCCATGAAAATATAAAAATAAAGAACTTTTCATTTGTAGGTATTGAGGTCAATAGTCAAAGCAGATATTAGTGAAAATGT
The DNA here is from genome assembly GCA_963574885.1 of Lepilemur ruficaudatus. Lineage (NCBI taxonomy): Eukaryota > Metazoa > Chordata > Mammalia > Primates > Lepilemuridae > Lepilemur > Lepilemur ruficaudatus. The sequence goes on from CAUYRT010102547.1 coordinate 1,684, forward strand.
CTGGAGTGGGGCAAAATCTGATTTGGGTATTAGTGGGAGCTCTCCATTAGATAGTTATCACAGGTATTTGCCTCTTACTTTGCAAATTCTCCTTTAATATAGCACAAATGGAACTTATGTTTCACAATACACATAGCTGATTGACTTGCCTCATGTTCTCTCATAATTCCAGCTGTTATTTTATCTTTTATCTCCTCTGTCCCAGTGTTAACCTATCACGTGAGGCTACTGGAGGAGGTCTGGGCTGTATCACAACACAGGGCCCGGCACGTGGTCCACCTGAAGATCCAGCATGGCAGGACGAGCACTGGCTCCCTGTGCCGTCTGTCTAGACATTTCTGCCAGTCTCCTCCAGGTCTCATAGTTTTCCCTTCCTTTTTAGAGGCAGAAATACAGAAGCAATCATTCAATTTGATGACACACAGGCAGAGTGAAAAATGATTCACTTGGACAGATAAGGGATGAGATGGAAATGGGGAGAAGACTGTTTTAGGACTAAGAAGAAAAGAGAAGAAGGTATATCATGGGTTCTTCGTTCCATTTTCTGGCTCTTCCATGCCTTCTAGTTAAGATATCAGTAGTAAATTTCATTTATGCTTCTGACATCATTTTCACTTGGAGTCTTGGGTCCGGGATGGAAGTCTGGAAAAGCTATTTAGAAGTTAGCTCTTCCTCCAGCACTCCCACATGCACGCAGAGAAACCCATACCCAGACATGACTGGCACACCCACGGGGAAGCCACACGTGCACCTAAGAACACATGGACAGGCAGACAACAAGAACGCCCAGCTGCAGCAGCCCCACTCCAGCCACAGACGCCTGGTCCTGCAGACAGCACATGTGCTCGGATTCTCACACCCACTCAGACACAAAGACCCACACACAGATGCCACAGCCACACCCACAGCCCTTACTTACTTTCCCCCCGTACGCCCTATTTGAGCACAGAACTGTCTCTAATTAGAAGTTCCTAAATCCATGTCCATTTGACTAATTGAACCTCCCTCTGTTCAGCTTCATGAAAAGTCAACTTCTGAATTGCTCAAAATGACAGGGTGGAAGAGAAATAAGATACTGCTCGCTCACTTGACACCTGGGGAACTAGAATTTAGGGAGCTAAGGGAAAAGGCTGTCAGGATCAGTAGTGCCCCCCAGCAGATTCACCCTTGGATGATCTGGAAATAGTGACAATACGGTAGATACTAAGGACATAATCACTGATACAAAATAGAAAATAAATTATGGCCTACTATGGAAAGAAAATGAACTTTAGAATCAAACAGACTCAGATCCAAATCTAATAATGCCATTTACTAACTGTAAACTGGAGAGAGTTATTTGAACTCTGAGCATCAGTGCACTAAACACTAAAATCTACTTTCCAGTATTTTTTTGAGAGTTAAGTGTAGTGATAAATATGATGTGGCTATTGCAGTGTTTAGCTTCATAAACTTGTGTTTTAGTTTTATTATTAAAGTTGTTCCCGAAATTTCCTGTGTGCTCTCTAGGCAAAAGACAATGGCTTTAATTCTCTGGCTCTCTAAACCAAAATAAGAAAGATTACATGCTCACTATTTCCTCAGGAATAGAGTGCCACTGGTAGGTAATATTTGACAAAGGAATAAAAGAATGAGTAAATAGATGAATGCATGGAAGGATGGTTGGGTGGATGATGTAACTGTATAATACATTACTGTTCTTAAAATCACCAATATTCCTAGTGCTAGAGATTTCTCATTCTGATGGGAGAGGAAACTAGAAAGAAATAATTCTTTAAAAAGGAGAGCAGTATTATAATTTTTACTAGATCAGAGCGGGGAAAAAGCAACTTTTGGAGAACATGAAGATGATCCAAGAAAATTCTTTTAAGCAGTAATATGTAATTTAGGTCTTGAAGAATAAGTAAGAGTTCATTGGACAGCAAAAGCTGGTAAAGTCATTTCAGGAAGAATAAAGAGCATGGGCCAAGGTAGGGAAGTGTGGAAGATGCTTACCTGGGACGAAATGTGTAGACTGAAGCTGCTGAATGTAGAGGGCGTGGGGTACAAACCAAGTGATAAGGCTGGAAAGGTAGTTCTGGGAACTATCTTATGGAGGACCTCATATAAAAAGTATCGGTATCTTTGCATACAAAGGTGTTATCCTTAATGTAGAGGGTACAGGGAGAGCTGGGAAAAGAAGGAGAGGGAGAGGAGAGGAGTGGGAGAGAAGTGTTAGCTTCCAAAGGCTGCCGAAACAGCACCACGAACTGGGGCAAAAACAACAGAAATATATTGTCTCACAGTTCTGGAGGCTGGAAGCCCAGAATCAGATGTTGGTAGGGCCATGATCCCTCCAAAGCCTCTAGAAGAGGAAATTTCCTTGCCTCTTTCAGCTTCTGGGAGCCCGAGGTGTCCCTTGGCTTGTGGCTGCATAACTCCAATCTCTGCCTCTGTCTTCATACAGCCACCTTCCCTCTGTATGTGCCTAGGTCTACATTTCCCTTGTTTTTTAAGGTCACCAGCCATATTGAACTTGGGGCTCACCCTGTTATCATATGACCTCATGTTAACTTAGGTAATTACAGCTGCAATGACCCAAATAAGGTCACATTCTAAGGTACCAGGGGTTACCATACCTTTTGGGGGGAACACAATTCAGCCCATAATAAAAGGGGAGGAGAAGAAAGGGAAGGAGAATGCAGACCCAGAACCCCGGGGATGCTGCAGTGTAAGGATGAGATGGAGGGAGAGGGTCCAGTGGGAAAAAAAATGAGAAGGAGCAACCAGAGAGGAAGATGCAGAACAAGGATTTGGGGGTGGAAGACAAAGATGTGGCCAAAGATTATTTATTTAACAAAAGGAAGGAACACCCTCCACTTGAGTCATGAATTGAGAGGTTATTGGAAACTTTTGTGGGGCCACACTCTGTAGAGTGGGGGGAAGGGGCAACTAATTTGGGAACTAATTTGTGGGACACGAAAAAGTAAAAGGAAGATGTAGGGGCAGTAGTCAGGTTATATAACGGCTAGAGCAACTATTTCACAGCAACTGTTTTAAAAAGGTTTCCCCAAAGTTACCTCCAGTAATCTGGTCTTCCTGCTAGCTAAGTTTCATATACAAATGTAAAAGGAAAACTCGAAAGTGAGAGGGAGAGAAAAAGAACATAATTGTGGGGAGCAAGCTGGGACAGCTGCTTTAGGAACTTTCTTGTGGTTTCCCTGTAACTGGGAAAGTGGCTCCCTGGGTATGGTCTGGTCCAGGACGAAGGCTTAATGGAGAGCTGCGGCCAAGGGCGAGAGCCACGGAGGCAGGGACGGGATGCTGCAAAGGGAAAGATGAGTAATTAATTTAAGGAATAATATCAAAGGTTTGGAGAGACGAGAGAGTGTGCAAATGCCAGAAGAAAAAGGATGTGGCCAGAACTAGGCTTAATTATTTATTTCCGTGATGCCTCAGGAGCATCCAAGCAGAGAGGCAGCTCTGCGCAGCTTCCTTTAAAACTGTAGTTTCCACAAGTAAGAGCCAGAGTGAGGCACATTTTTTGTTCCCAACACTTTTCAGGTACCTGTTCCACCCGCCAGGCCCCGGCCCCTTGACTTTCTTGCTCTTCTCTGAATTGCCTGCTCCCCTTCCACAATCAATTCTCACCCTTCTCTGCTCTCTTCCACTGAACGCTTCCAACTCTGCTTTGCTCCTACCAATTTCTTCACTTCATGGTTGGCCTAATCCATGGCCCAGACAACTGAAGGGATACTCTCTCCCACTCCTTTTATGAAACTTCTGTTCCATTTACAAAATGGAGGCCAGTACTCCTCATCTTTGTTCATGTTTCCTAAGTCACAATGACAGAAAGAAAAAATCTGTGTGGTTCCCTCACAAGCTGGAGTAAGCTATAAGCACGCTTGAAATCTAGGCCATGAAATAGATAGAAAAGGCAAAATTTGAGCTGGCATTTTTCAGACCTAATGTGGCTAGGTTCTCAACCTGTCCTTAAAGGGCAACTGATGCTATATCCTCAAGGCAGTTAAGTATTTTGGTTTAGGACTCTCGTCAGGGAGAATTTTGCTCTAATTGTTACCTGAGTGCATAATGGTACTAGTGATGCACCTTTTAATTTGTTAGCTTACTGGGAAGAATAGGGTAAGTGTGGGTGATAAACCCATTGACTTCAACTATATGGTATAAAAAATGGTAAGATATTTTCAAATACCCAGATAAAAGAACAAATAGTAAATGTGTTAAGAAATATAGCTCAGCACAAGTTATATAAGTAATATAACTACAATCATATGAAATATAATGAGTGATATAACTTAGAGACAACAGAGCACAGTAAATAAGAGAGCAGACTTTGGAACCAGACCCCCTTGGTTCAAATTCTAGATTTACCGAAGCACATTATTCAGCAACTCTGAAAATCAGTTTCCACAGTCATAAAATGGGAATTACAGTAACAATAGCACCAAACCCATAGAGTTAATAAGACTAAACAACTTAATATAGGTAAAGATTTTAGGGCCAGGCATGGTGGCTCACGCCTGTAATCCTAGCACTCTGGGAGGCCAAGGCGGGAAGATCGTTTGAGATCAGGAGTTTGAGACCAGCCTGAGCAAGAGTGAGACCCCGTCTCTACCAAAAAAAATAGAAATAAATTAGCCAGGCAACTAATATATATATATATATATAAATTTAACCAGGTGTGGTGGTGGACACCTGGAGTCGCAGCTACTCAGGAGGCTGAGGCAGAAGGATCACTTGAGCCCTGGAGTTTAAGGTTCTCACAGCACTCTAGCCTGTGCTGTGCAAAAGAGTGAGACTCTGTCTCAAAAGAAAAAAATAAAATAAAATAGCGTTTTTAGAACACTATCTGGCACCTAATAACACTATGAAAATGTTGTTTATTGTTATGCAAATTGGCAGTTAACTACCTAAAGCTATTTAGTTTTATTTTATTTAAATTGACAGGTAAAATTTTAAGACAGGTAAAATTTTATTTTCATGCAATGCTTAATGACAGGTCTGAGAAATAGAATGTTTGTTAGGTGATTTTGTGATTGCACAAACATCATAGAGTGTATTTACACAAACAAAGGATGTGTATTTATATACACAAAGGATGGTATACGTACTACACAAGTAGGCTATGTGGTACAGCCATTTATCCATTGATGGACATTTAGGTTGATTCCATATCTTGGCTATTATGAATAATGCTGCAATAAGCATGGGAGTGCAGATGTCTCTTGACATACTGATTTCATTTCCTTTGAATATGTACTCAGTAGTGAAATTGTTTGATCATCTGGTAGTTTTACTTTTAAGTTTTTGAGGAAACTCTTTACTGTTTTCCATAATGGCTGTATTAATATACATTCTCACCAACAGTGTGGAAGGGTTCTCTTCACATTCTCAGCAATACTTGTTAATCTTGTCTTCTTTTTTTTTCATTTCTGATGATATTTTATTGTTGGTTTCTAATTTAATAGCATTGTGATCAGAGAACATTATCCATGTGACAAAGTTTATATATTTTATTTTTAATTAACACATTAAAATTGTACATATATATGGGGTACATAGTGATGTTTCAATACATATAATGTATAGTGATTAGGTCAGGGTAATATTAGCATATCTATTATCTCAAACATTTAGCATTTCTTTGTGTTTGGAGCATTCGATATCTTCCTTATAGCTATTTGCAACTACATAACATATTATTGGTTTTTTGATAATAGCCATTCTAAAAGGTGTGAGGTGATATCTCATTGTGGTTTTGATTTGTATTTTCCTGATGATTAGTGGTATTGAGCATTTTTCATATACCTCTTGGCCACTTGTATATCTTTTGAGAAGTATCTATTTATATTTTTTGCCCATTTGTTAATCAGGTTATTTGTTTTCTTGCTATTGAGTTGTTTTGTTTCTTTTATATTTTTTATATTAACCCCTTTTCAGATGTATAATTTGCTAATATTTTCTCCCATTCTATCTCTTCACTCCATTGATTGTTTCCTTTGTTGTGCAGAAGCTTTTCAGCTTGATATAATCCCATTTTAAAATTTTTGTTTTTGTTGCCTGTGCTTTTGGAAGTCATATCCAAAATGTCACTGCCCAGACCAATGTTATGGAGCTTTTCCTCTCTTTTCTTTTAGTAGTTTCATAGTTCAAAATCTTACTTTTAAGTTTTTAATCCATTTTAAGTTTTTTGTATATAGTATGAGATAAGGATCTAATTTCATTCTTCTACATGTGGATATCCAGTTTTCACAATACCATTTTTTGAAGAGACTGTCTTTTCCCTGAGGTGTGTTCTTGACACCTTCATCAAAAATCTATTGGTTGTAAATGTGTGGATTTATTTCTCGGCCATTTATTCTGTTAAATTGGTCTATGTGTCTATTTTTATGCCATTACCATGCTGTTTTGGTTACTGTGGCTTTGTAGCATAGTTTGAAGTCAAGGAGTGTGATGCTTCCAGCTATGTTCTTTTTGCTCAAGATTGCTTTGGCTATTCAGAGTGTTTTTGTGGTTTTATACAAAGTTTTTAAAGCTATTTAGTTTATAATATTATTTAAAAATTCTAGCCTCTAAGACTATATTTCATGTAACATAATATATTTTGTGTAGTACAAAAAATAATAAAACATTTTTAATTGAAATGTCAGTTTTATTTTAAGCCATTTTCCTCATATACACTTTAAAGTTTTAAAATCTAAAATAAGTTCTTTTTAAATGTAGCTTTTTATAAATTCTGTTTGTTTTTATTCAAATATCAAAAAATATAAACAGAATATATATGTTTTTAAAAAAAGAAAATAAAACTAAGTTAACATTAAAAATGAAAAACAGATTTCTTTTTAAATTTGGCTTCTGATAAATACACCTGCTATTCTTTTCCACAATAAAATATAGCTAGGATTCTGGAGGGACTCGTGTCCTAAGCATCAGATTTAATTGATGAAATTAAAAATCCAGACCCTTAACCTATACCATGTTTAAAGTGTGACCTTAAATAAATTGGCAATCCAACCCTGCTTTCAGTTGGTAGATATCCAGGAGATGTTGAACCAGCTAATTTTAGGTGCAAGTAATTTATATCTTACTGCCATCATATTTAAATGCACTACTTGCCTATGTGCGTTTGTACACACACATACATACATGCATATACTTACCTGCACATACATACACACATCACCTACACTGCTACATCAGGTGAGATGCTTTCATTAGCAGGTAATCTAATAGTAGCTTAAGGAAATATGGAATGTCTGCAGGTAGGTGGTTTCTGGCATTGCTTCAGTAGCTCAAAATTTGTAAAGTTTTTCTCAAGGTTACAAGATGGCTTCTTATCACAAAACATTGTTTTTTCTTCATGTCAGGAGGAAGGGGTAATAGGGCATACTATAGATGTCTGTCTTTATACCAGAAAAGCAAAAACTTCCCCAGCAGTTAGAATAGTTATTAACAAAAAGACAAAAAATAACAAATGCTAGTGAGGATGCTGAGAAAAGGGAGCTCACATACTTGGTGGAAATGTTAACAAGTATAGGCACTATGGAGAACAAGTATGATGGTTCCTCCAAAAACTAAAAATGGAGCTACCATATGATCCAGCAATCCCATTACTGGGTATTTATCCAAAGGAAAGGAAATCAGTATATCTAAGAGAGATCTGCACCCTCACGTTTATTGCAGCACTATTCACAATAGCTAAGACATAAAATCAATCTAAATGTCCATCAACAGATGAGTGGATAAAGAAAATATAGGATATGTACACAATGAAATAATATTCAACCATAAAAAAGAATGAAATCCTGTTATTTGCATCAACATGGACAAGACCGGAAGACATTATATTAAGTGAAATAAGTGTGGCACAAAAAGATAAATACCACATGTTCTCACTCATATGTGGGAACTAAAAAAGTTGGTCTCATAGAAGTAGAGAGCAGAATGATGGTTAGAGGCCTCAGTAGAGTCTGGGAAAGGGAATAGGGAAGGGAGGATAGGAAGAGGTTGGTTAAAAAATATAAAATTACAGCTAGATATAAGGAATAAGTTCTCATGTTCTATGGTCCTGTAGGGTGACTATAGTCAAGAATAATTTATTGCATATTTTCAAATAGCTAGAAGGGAGGATTTTGAATGTTCCTCCCAATACAAAAAAAGATAAATGTTTGAGGGGATAGATAAGTTAATTACACTGATTCAATCATTACACATTGTATATATGTATCAAAATATCACTCTCTACCCCTAAATATGTACAAATTATTACCTGTCAATTGAAAATAATAATAATAAATATACAAAATAAACATAATTCAAGTACTAAGTTTTATTAAAATATTTTGCTTTTTCAGAAAAAATAAAAACTCTCAGAAGCTCCTCTCCATCCCTACAGACACACATACACATACACACACACAAACACACACATATGTGTGCATGCACATAAAGGTCTTCTTAATGGTTTCATAATCCAGAATTGGGTCACATGACTATCTGTAGTTGCAAAGGAAGCTAGAAAAGTGAGAAATAGGTTGCTCATGATTGGCATAAATGAAACATGATTCACCACTTGAGCCTAAGCATTACCACCTTGAACAAAACTGGAACTCTATTGTCAAGGTAAAAGAGAGTATAATTATTGGACAGGTAACTAATAATGTCTGTCATAATAATTCATCACTGTTGAGCACCTATTATGTGGAAGGCAATAGACCCAGTCACTTAACTTATAATGTTATTTGATCTTCAAAATATTGGGAAGTAGTTATTGCTAAATGTTCCTTGTTTCCCATATTCCTTATAAATAAGTAAAGGGATTTAAAAAAGGATCAATGAAATGAAAAGTTGATTCTTTAAAAAGATAAAATAAAATCAATAGACCACTAGCTAGATTAACCAAGAAAAGAAGATCCAAATAAATACAACCAGAAATGAAAAATGAGACATTACAACTGATACCACAGAAATTCAAAATATCTTGAGAGACTATTATGAATAAGTCTACACTCACATATTAGAAAATGTAGAGAAAATGGATAAATTCCTGGAAACATACAACCTCCCAAGATTAAAAAAGGAAGACATAGAAATCCTAACAGATCAATAACAAGTAGTGAGATTGAATCAGTAATAAAAAATCTCCCAACAACAACAAAAAAGTTCAATACCAGATGGAGTCACTGCCAAATTCTACCAGATACACAAAGAATTGGTACTAATCCTATTGAAACGATGCCGAAAAATCAAGGAGGAGGGAATCATCCTTAACTCATTCTATGAAGCCAGTATTGCCCTGATACAAAAGCTAGGAAAGGAACACAACAAAAGAAAACTACAGATCAATATTCCTGATGAACAGAGATGTAAAAATCCTCAATAAAATACTAACAAACTGAATCCAATACCATATCAAAAAGATAATATGCCACAATAATATGCCTCAAGTGGGTTTTATTCCAGGTATGCAAGGATGGTTCAAAATACACAAATCAATGAACATGATCCACCACATGAACAGGATTAAAAACAAAAACTATATGATCATTTCAATAGATGCATAAAAAGCATTCAATAAAATTCATCATCCCTTCATGTTAAAAACCCAACAAACTAGGCATAAAAGGAACACACCTCAAAATAATAAAAGTCACATATGATACACCAACAGCCAACATCATACTGAATGGGGAACAATTGAAAGCATTGCCACTAAGAGCTGGAACAGCACAAGGGTCCCCACTGTCACTATTTCTATTTAAAATAGTACTGGAAGCTCTAGCCAGAGCAATCAGGCAAGAGAAAGAAATAAAAGGCTTCCAAATTGGAAAAGAGGAAGTTAAATTATCTCTGTTTGCAGATGATATGATCTTATACCTAGAAAACACTAAAGACTCAGCCAAAAAATTCCTAAATTTGATAAATTAATTCAGTAAAGTTTCAAGATACAAAATCAATGTAAAAAAAATCAGCAACATTTCTATACATCAATAACACTCAAGTTGAGAACCAACTCAAGAACTTAATCCCATTTGCAATAGTTACAAAAGTAGAGTAAAATAAAATAAAATACCTAGAAATACATTTAACCAAGAAAGTGAAATATATTTACAAGGAAAACTACAAAATACTGATGAGAGAAATTTTTAGATGAGACAAACAAATGGAAAAACATTCCATGCTCATGGCTTGAAAGAATCAATAGCATTAAAATGACCATACTTCCCAAAGCAAGCTACAATGCAATTATTATCAAAATACCAAGATTATTTTTCACAGAATTAAAATGTGTATAGAACCAAAAAAGAGCCCAAATAGCCAAAGCAATCCTAATCACAAAGAACAAAGCTAGAGGCATCACATTATCTGACTTCAAATTATACTAAAAGCCCACAGCAACCAAAACAACATTTTACTGGTATAAAAATAGACACATAGATCAATGGAATGGAATAGAGAACCCAGAAATAAAGCCACATACGTATAGCCAACTGATCTTCAACAAAGTCCACAAAAACACACACTGGGGAAAGGACACCCTGTTCAATAAATGGTGCTAGGAAAATTGGATAGCCATATACAGAAGAATGAAACTGGACCCCTATCTCTCACCTTATACAAAAATTAACTTAGGATGGATTAGAAACTTAAACATGATATGTGAAACTATAAAAATCCTAGAATAAAACCTAGGAAAAATTCTTCTAGACATTGGCTGAGGCAAAGAATTCATAACTAAGACCTCAAAAGCAAATACAACAAAAACAAAAATAGACAAATAGGACTTAATTAAACTAAAAGGCTTCTGCACAACAAAAGAAATAATCAGCAAAGTAAACAGACAACCTACAGAATAGGAGAAAATATTTGCAAAGTATACATCCCACCAATAAGGGGTTAATATCCAGAATCTACAAGGGACTCAATAACAATAACAACCCAAATAACCCCATTAAAAAGTAGGCAAAGGACATGAATATTTTCAAAAAAAAGACACACAAATGGCCAAAAAGCATATGAAAAAATGATCAACATCACTTATCACAAGAGAAATGCAAATTAAAACCACTATGAGATACCATCTTATACAATTCAGAATGGCTATTATTAAAACGTCAAAAAATAACAGATGTTGGTGAGGATGTGGAGAAAAGGGAACACTTATACACTGTTGGTAGGAATGTAAATTAGTACAACCTCTGTGGAAAACAGTATGGAGATTTCTCAAACAACCAAGAGTACATCGACAATTTGATCCATTAATCCCCCTACTGGGTATCTACCCAAAGGAAAAGAAAACATTATATCAAAAGGATACCTGCACTTGTATGTTTATTGCAGCACTATTCATAATAGCAAAGACATGGAATCAACCTAAGTGTTCATCAACAAATGATTGGATAAAGAAAGTTAGGGAATACTACTCAGCCATAAAAAGAGTGAAATTGTGTCTTTTGCAGCAACATGGATGGCATTGGAGGCCATTATCTTAAGCAAAATAACTCAGAAAGTCTAATATCATATGTTTTCACTTACAAGGAGGAGCCAAATAATGTGTAAACATGAACATAGAGAGTGAAATATTAGACAGTGGAGACTTGGAAGGATAGGAAGGAATGAAAAATTACTTAATGAGTAAAATGTACACTATTCAGGTGATGGTTACACCAAAAGCCCAGATTTCACCACTACACACTATATCCATGTCACAAAACTGCACTTGTACCTCCTAGATCTAGAAAAATTAAAAAATATGGAAAAATAAATAATGTAGAGACAATAATATCTTAAAAAAATAAAAATAAATAAGCAAGTGAGCTTCATTAAAATTGTAAGTACCTTACCTAAGGTTGCACAACTAGTAAGTGGCAATTTGGGATTTGAGCTCAGACTTGATTCGAAGCTTCCACTCTTTCTACAATATCATATAACATCAAATTGTCCATAATCTTACCATCTGTCCCTTAGCCATCCCAAATCCTGTCTAGCTACCCCTGACTTCATACAGTCTTGATCACAAGCCTACCCGACAAAAGTCATATGGAATTCCATAAGTCATATGGAATCTTACGACTTAGAAGATTTTACATTGTCTTTACATAAGCCAAATGCCCTTCACAGTGCCTAAAATATAATAAGCATTCGAAATACTGATTTCATTCCCCATTTCCCAATTCCTTAACCCTACCTTCCTCCAAAATGAAGTTCTGTGAGACCCAACCCAAAAGAGTTTAAAAACAAAAGTTTTTATTATAATTTGTTTCACCTATAAAGCAATTCCACAACTCAAACCCACGAACAGTAACTCCTGAGAATACTGTAAGCAATTAGTTCTTGTGAGAGAGGTCAAAATATTCTTGTTCACTCTGCAGAGACATCCAGGAGAGCGGAACATTCATTTCTTCCACATTTATTTGTTGAGCACTTATTATATGTTGGATATTGTTCAAAATTCTAGCAATACAACCTGAAAGAAACAGGCTAATTTCCTGATCTTTGAGTTTCCATTCTGGTGGAGAAGAAAGGCATTAAGCCTGTAAACAAAGATAATTCCAAAAAGTGAGAGTATTATAAAGAAAATATAACAAGATAATGTGGTAAAGTATAACTCAGAAAGTCAGCGATGCTGAAGAATAATGATTGAGAAAGACAGAATGAGAGACAGGATCAGAGAGGAATCTGTGTTTTATTTGAACTGCAATGGGAATTTTGATGAATTTTAAATAAGCAGGAGTAATGTGACCCAATTTTTTTTTAATCACTCCGGCAGCTGTGTAGAGAGTGGGTTGGCTGGGTGCATGAGTAGAAGCAGAGATTTCAGTGAGGTGACTTAGCCAGAGCAGCGCTGACAGAATGGGGCAGAGATGGATGGTTTCAAGACAGATAAACACTGTGATACAACTTACCTTTGGGGATTTTGTTTTCTTATTTATTCCACAACGTTGTTTTATCACATTCATATGCATGTTTTTAAGTGAACTGTGGCCCCTATGTTCTTCTCAAATTCTTTTACAATAAATGCCTTAACACAGTAACAAAATTCAGTCAGATATTTAGCACTTTCTTTTATTTGAATGGACTATTCTACAAGGCAGCCCTGAAACAGTCATTTCATTCAAATAGCCTCTGAATTCAGAGCTGCCTCATCCTTCCAGAAAAAAAAAAATCAGTCTCATATCTTCTGATAGCTACAACCTGTCAGAGGTTTAGCTTTGCATAATTTGCCACGAGTTATGAGCCTCTCCTTTTTTTTCTGACGTTATGAAGTTAGTCAAGATAACAGAAGTGAGGTTCTTCCAGAAACTGTGTTCTGGGGCTAATTGGTGTGACAGCTCCTAATTGGATTGACAGCAGAGTAAGTGACGAGAAACACATGTCACTTCTGGACGCCTCCGTTGTACATTTTCTATGTCTGAATGCTCACTCTTTCTGGAGAAAGTATTTTAATCTAATTGCAGTGGGATTTGATGACAATGCCGGTGCTCCTTAGAGCGAGAATTAGATGAGGGCTATTACCTGGCCCTGTCCTGCTCTTTTATTATCCAAACCCTCCCACTGTGATTGGTGAGCATTCCTCAGAACCTGCTTTGTGAATCAAGGTTAAGCTTGTTAAATTACAGTGGAAAGGACATATATACTAACCAGAGACATTTCTGTGCAAATAATTTGAATTTTAATTTTCATAAATTTGGGTAAAGATGACTTTATCCACAAGGTACAAGAGGAAATCAGGGCCTATCTCTTATCCGGGTAATTGAACAACGGAGAGCTAAACTGGATGACTGAAGCCGAAAGTCCTCCAAGCAGGAAATCTTGGGCTCGTGGATCTTTACAGGCTTAAAGGTCCTGCTTTTGGTTACATTTTATATCTTTGCCTCTCCCTAGCAAGGGTTAGAGGTACGGCCCTCCCCTCCACAATGCTCACCGCATCCCTCAGATGTGGGTCTACCCCCCGAACCCCTGAATCCAAAATGTCTGTACTCTCATATTTTCCTGAAATAAAAAAAAATAAAATTGCAAAAACAAACAAAAAGATCCCACTTTAAGGATCTTTAAAGAAAATGTCTGCTTTTAGGAATCTCTAGAGGGTCAAAACAGATCGCCACAGGTGATCAATGCAGAGTGAACATGTTCAGTTACTGTATCCAGTTAAAACATTCTTGTACAGATGAAGGAGAGGGAAGAAATCAAAAGATATCTAATGTCGTTTAAATTCAGATAAGTTTAACTATAATAAAAACACAGGCCAACTCCTGGAGTTCCTGTCCTAATAAGTCCCAGGTATGGTTGTGAAGCCTGATCCACGCTGCAGTAACAAGAGACCAGAAAGCATTGGTACAAGTGAAAGGTTTCTATGGGTCCATATTCTGAGTTAGTGTCCGCTGCAAAACAATGATTTATAAAATGTTAGGGGAAAGGGATTCTGCTTCCAGACTTCAACTTCTAACTAAATATTAATATTAAGCAGCTCCTGGCTATTTAAGATTGCTAATCAGTATTTGGATTATCTATGCCGTCTCCTTGTTAATTAAACAAACAAAAAAAGAGTATTGCTGTTAATTATCATGCAACACACTATACTAACCGTTGCTTATCACAGACTTCCCTAATGTAGATCTCATTGTTCGGCTTTTAGATCTTCTTGTTGGTTTGATAAATATATCCGGAGCACTCAGAATCTCAAAGAACTGTTAAGATTTCATTCCCCACCCTACCTAACTATTGCTCATCTCACTCTTATTTATGTAATTCCTCCTCCCTCCCCACCCACACACAGCAATGCTGCTTATGTAATTTGTCAACCTGAAGGCAAGAACAGTTTTTAAGCCAACCATGCAACTTTTTGGCAATCCAAACAAATCACTGTGCATCTCTGTACTTCTCTCTCCTTTTATCAATGATTTAGGGGTAATCATTCTGGGTTGCCTACTTTGTTTTCATGGGTTTGGACGGCACTGACATTGGTGGAACATTGTGAACTAAGAAGAAAGCTGCTTATAAATGTCTCAAATTACTATTTTCACATGTCTTAACTGCCATAACAAGGAGGATAAGTCTTCACAATTTGGAAGGCTTTCTGAAAATTAGCCACCAAACCCTTTGATCTTTTGGTCAAACTGTCAATCTCTTGAGAACTCAGTTCTCTTGTGAAATTTCCAGCCTGCCCAAAACAATTGGTTGCATAAGTTCTGAGAGCCAGACCCACAAAGCTGCTCTGTGTTTTGGAAAGTTCCCTAGATAGAGCTAGGTAACAATGGCACTAGCACGAAGACCAAGCAGTAGCAGTATCCCATCCTAACCAATCATCCACAGCTCTGTCTTTCTTTCCCTCAACATTTCTTTTTCTTTTTTTTTTTTTTAGGACCCTGAATATGATTTTTTTTTCTCTGAAAAGAGAGAATTATTTCAACTTAACATGTAGTTTGGGCAAATATTGTAAATTATTTTTATGAGTCTTTGGGTACACAGGAAATTTAGGATAGTTGTTACATCCTCACCGTAGATAACAATTATAAACGACTACATTTGTCCTAATGTCATTGTCCATGGCCTTCCAGATTCGTGACCCAGTCCATCTTCCCTCCTACACCCAAGATTTCATGGTACTACATCCTCAAGCCTCAGAGCTTTGGGTGACAAAACAGCTACATTTCTCTTTTCCTCTTCTCCTTCTTTTTTTCTTTCCCCTTCCTTTTTTCTGCTTTTTTTCCCTCCTCCCTTGCCTTTCCCCACAAACGCTTCTGAGCCCTGGACCAGATTCTGACTTTACCAGCTTTGATTAGGCAAGACTTGCAGCCTCACCGAAGGACAGAGATATTTCCAAGTTTAACTAAAACCCAGGTGGGACATCACAGGTGCAGTGTGGTTATGATTGCTAAAATGCTCCAAGGACATTTTTTGTCACAACGTTTCAGAACTTTTGCTACAGGGTGTTCCAAGAGAGTTACAACTTGGGTTAAAAACATATAAGACCTCAGGCCAAATAATTGAAAACAAATAGTTTGTTTACAGTAAGACCTTGCTATTTTTCACTTTTCTGAAACATAGAGTAAAAAAGTCTGATTCTTTTGTTTTAATAACAGGGTTGATTCTCCATATATTAAATTGAAAAAATTTAAATTATTGAGCATTTTCATATCTTTAGGGCTTTTGAAGTAAATCATGAATTGATTCTATGAGTCACATTTGCCAGTATAAATTAACCTAGTACACGGTATGAGAGGTTTCTCCTTATTTTGTTTTCTTGGCTATAAGTAAGAGTCTGTGACATTTCATAATGAGTAGGACCTCCTGCATAAGCATAAATGAGAAGCCACCAGGGGCAGAGATTAATAGCTTCAGTTATCCTCACTAAATTTAAACAGATTAATTTAATTATTCCACAATTTAAGTATTTATCAAAACATTACATTGTATCCCCTACATATATGCAACTATTATTTGCCAATTAAAATTTTGTTAAAAGACATGTACTTTTCAATGAACAAAGAATATTTGGCAACAGTAATCAAATGAAGTTTACATTGTAGTCAAAATATAATTGGATCAGTATTCCTGATGATTTAAACATCTCCACCTACTTTAATCGCTGCAGTGAAGGATTCTTCAAAACACAAAGGGCCCCGAAGCAGGTACCCTAATCTACCTGATTCACTTTTCCCTTTCCCAGGTTTTGCTTTCTCAATGACAAAAAACCAAGAACTCATTCTTTCAAGATGTGCTTCTGAACCTAAACCATTGCTAAGATGGGAACAATAAACAGTGAAAGGAAAGAAAAAAAATGAAACCTGGGGAAAAGTGGAAAAAATCGAAATTAAAACCATGAGAGCATATTATATAATCTGTATGGAAAGGAATCCTATCGTGAGTCAGATAGACAAGAAAGTTAATTTTATGCTTTTCTATTATTACTTTAACTCAGACATTCAACACTCCCTAAAAGTCACATTGGCAGTGCAAGCTATTGGATTTTCTGAATAAACCACTGGAACAAAGTTACAGATAACACATGATTTCATTAGCTAACTGGAGATATTACCAATTAGATTTCAGTGAAGAACTAGTTTTGAGTAGAACAGTTCTTAAAAAGATGCGGTGGGGGAACAACATTCTTTTATTATTTTCCACCCCAAAGGAAGATTCACAGTGAAGTTAATGACACTTAAGCTTGTAGGTGGCTCTTCAGCTACATGTCCTCCATCCATGGCCCTAGGAGGCCACAGTCATAGGTTTTTATAAAATTTGCAAAAGTAAGTTATTTTAACCACAATCAGTTAAGATCACTGTCTCTCTCCATTCTAATTTTCCCTCCCTATACTTTTCTTCCTGTTGGGGGATCAGAGATGGAGAAGCAATGAGCATTTGGGGATCTTGTCAAGGGGAATAGGTTTAGTGGGCTACGATGATGGGGTCTGCAGGCAGTTCTGTATGTATAACATCCTTGCTGGCCGTGTTGGTACAGAAATGGCATCCAGGGTGACTCCGACTCTGACCTATGCTTTCTTCCTAGTTCATTACACAAAGGTGCAAGGCTGGAGGTCCTACTGCAGCGTGAATAAGCCTATGGCTGTGGTGTGTGGAGGATGTGTGAATGGAGGCGTAAGTAAGTGTGAAATTTATAAGGCCAGAGCCAGTCCGAAAGCAATTCTTGCAGTCATCAGTTACATAAACTTTTAGTTTCTCATCAATGATTTACTTTTCATAGATGTCTAGACAAGATGCGTGTTCTCTCTTGACAGGAATAAAATGTGGTATGTATGGTTAATTTTTTCCCAGTTGATGGGAATTGTGGGAAATAGAATACTAGAATTATCACAATTTCTGTATTTTTTATAAAGCACAGACTGGAAGTAGTACTAAAAATGGGAAGTATGTCTGTGTAGTGAGACACAGTTGTAGTCACCTTAACTATGAGTAATAAAACATAAATTTCAATCTACTATGCTAAAGACAGATATGTTTCTACTACTGCTGTAGAAAATATTACAAAATGTTTTTACTATGAAAAGGCCATCAAAGTGTATGCAGTCAAAAATGTAGGAAGGGCCAGGAGCAGTGACTCAAGCCTGTAATCCCAGCACTTTGGGATGCCAAGGTGGGAGGATTGCTTCAGGCCAGGAGTTCAAGACCAGCGTGGACAACACAGCAAGACTTCATCTCTACAAAAAAATTAAAAAATTAGCTAGGTGTGGTGGTGCATGCCTGTAGTCCCAGCTACTCAGGAGGCTGAGGCAGAAGGATGGCATGAACCCACAAGTCCAAAGCTGCAGTAAGCTATGATCATGCATGCCACTGCACTCCAGCCTGGGCAACAAAGTGAGACTCTATTTCAAAAAAAAAATGTGGGAAGAAAGCATAGGGATAAGTGAGGCAGTAATTGATTTAAAATATTATGTTATTGCTCTTGATTTTTTGATGTTTATAGTATTGGTCAGTTTTTTAAAGTTATTTCTTAGAATTTGTTTTCTTGTTCTAAATAAATCCTCAGTGTTTTGCTTAATTCCTAAAATTGTAGAAGCCTCAGTAAACCCTATTTACTCTGCTCCCTAAGTCTCATCAACAGACAGAAATGATTCTGCCACTCCTGTTCAAGGTGATAGCGAGAGTTTTGCTTCCTGAATGTGAGGAGCAATTATAGAATTGCTCTAGTAATGGGTAAGAATTATGAACATACATTTCTTTTTCTTCAACAGAGTTAAACAATGGCTCACTCTCTGGATTTCCAGATGCACTTAAGATGAAATAATAATGTTGAGCCAGTCTTGCCCTGCTTTAAATTAATCACTCCAGGAAGAGACATTAAACCTTCCAGACCACCAGTGTGCATACATGCTTTAGTGCCCTAGACCACGCACCCTCTCTTGGTTATTTGGGACACAAGGAAATGTAAGCTCAGTAAATGAGGCTGGTTTATGAACCATTTAAATAATCTGAAAAGGAAATTAATACTTTTATTACTTTCTATAAGTGAAAAACTTCCTTAAAAATCTGTAGGAGTTCTTTATGTTATGGTGAGTGGGACTGCCCTAGCCAAGACGTGGATCCAGAGAAATAATGGGAGGTTAGAGAAAGGATGTATGACCACAGAAATCAAAGTGGAATAAGAAAGGCTGGAAACTAATTTGGAGCTAAATAAAGTCACCTCTAACAGAGCCAAGAAAATTCACTTGATTGGAAATAAGGCTGTAACTTAAAAATAAAATATTTCCTAGTCTTTTCAAATAATGCAAATTTTTGTTGGGCCTATTGCAAAGATGGAGAGGAAGTCTGGGGGAACATGGAAACAATTGTTGACCCCTACCCCATATCAGTACCATCAGTACTTCTTATGTGAAAAACATTCTATTAGTCACTTTACAAACACTGTCCTCAAACTTTAAGTCCTTATAACAATCCAGTAGGAAAAGTAAAAGTATGCAAATTTGCTAGGAAAGGAAAGAAAAGTTACTTCTCTGATCTCATCTTTTACCCATTTCTGCCTCAGTTGGCTCCAACCGTGCTGGCTTCTGCTCTGTCCCCAAAATACACCAAGCACATCCCAGTTCCAAAGCCTTTGAATTAGCTGCTCCCTCTGCCTAAGATGCTCTTACCCTGTATTCCCACACAGCTCACTCCCTTACTCCATTCAGACCTCTGTTCAAATGTCACCTTATCTCAGAGCCCCTCCTCCGTAACTCTTTGTCTTCTGACCTTGTTTTATTTTTCTTCCTGGCAGATTTTTCTTCTTAAGGAATTTTTTGTTCCTAATCAAACATAAGCATCAAGAGAGCAGGGACTTTGTTGTTGTTCACTACTGTATCCTCGGGCACAGTGCCTGATACTCAGTAATTATGTTAAATGGTCAATTGCATTGATCAATAATGATTTGACTATTGTAAGCCTTCCTTTCATTAAATTAGTAAATATAGCCCCTGAATTGGAGCCCACATCTCTCTCCACGCTCTTTGCTTTTATCCAGATTGCCTGCGGGAAAGAGGGCCTATTATAAAGACAATTCTCATGTAAAGAAGAAACTAGATAGTTTCTGAGATTCCTTTCAACATGAATGTTTTCAAAAAACAAAATTTTATGTGTTTCAAGATTTACGGGTGCTGTTTATTTAGTTGGCGATACAGACAAGTGCTTATATATCCACAGGAGCATAAGGCATTGCAAAGACCTCCTATCCTGCCAATTTCCTCCTTAAAATGGACGAGGCTTCTGGCTTCAGGTTAATGATGACTCAGTGTCCTAAAAGGGGATGGATAACAGCCTGATCTCATTCTCTTCCTTCTTTCCAATCTCCTGCCAGAGTTTCCCACTGGCCCACTGGAAGTCATATGTCAAAGAATCCTATTACTGTTGTCCACACAAATGAACGTTTTGGAAACATTGCAAATTTTTAATGTAATCTTACTGTTTCTATTTTTGGCCTCCTACCCTTTTGAGAAGACTTTACCTGGACAATTGGCTTACATTACCTTTGATGATTCTGTTTTATTTGTCTTGTGTTAATGGAAAGAAAATGCAGGGCTCACAAATAATAGCTAGATGGATGAAGAAGAGGTTTGTCTCCTCCCTTGCACTGATGTGATCAACCTACCTGCCAACAGGATCCTGCCTGGAGTCCCCACTCCACCATTTACTAGATGGTTGAAATTGGCATGTTTGTCAAGCATATTGTGTAAAAATAGGAAGAAAAGAGATAAAGCCAAGAATTAGTAATATTGTGTGCGATATGACTTCTCCCGTAACCTCTCAGATCTTTAGTAAAACCATAAAATTAATGACATATTTGGCAAAAGCAGAATTTGTATCTGGATGGTGCAGGATGAATCCAAGACAAGACAGAGAATACTTGAGGAAGAAAGTCACTGAGAATTCACAGAAATTGTAGAAATGGCTCTGAACTTGTATCAGTACCAAATTGGAGTGTTAAACCAAATTGACCTAAGTCTCCAAGGGATAGTAAGACCCCAGCTGACATCTGGTGTATGCTTAAAAATCTCTAAGCATTTTTATACTTTAAAAACTTTCATTCCATTTTTTTCATAATCTCCATAGTTAAGAACTTTATGTCTAAATTCAAATTCCTGTTGCTGCAATTTTAGCTCAGCCTAGTAGTTGTAGTAATAGCCATAATAGCTCCCAGGTATGAACGATGGGGTCAGACTGTCTGAGTTTGAATCTCAGCCACACTACTTACAAACTCGGGCAAGTTACTTAAACTCCATAACTATAGTTCCTTCATCCATAAAATGAGATTAAGATGACTACATCCACCATAAGGTTGTCGTGAGCATCAGATGAATTGATATACAAAAAAAGTAACAGAGTACCTAGCACATAGAAAGTGCTCAGTACTGCTTGTTATTAACATCATTACTGTATGCTAAGCATTGTGCTGTTTTACATAGGTCATCACCCTTAATGCTCACAATAACCCTCAGAATTAGCTGTTATAATCTGCATTTTACAGATAAAAAACTAAGGTGAAGAAAATTTAAATCATAAAGAATAGCTATTTTATACATCTTCCTGTTTACATTTACTATGGCATCAATGGAGAAGTAAATGTTTGAATGAATAAATAAGTAAATTTTCTCCTTTTGGTTTTACAAAGAATCCAGAGAAAGGAAAGAAATAATTCCATCTCTTAATTCTGTTATTTTTTAGTGTTCACTAACACTCTAAAACTAAGGATTTAAATGCCAATTTAATGTTCCATTTTATTCTCCTTTCAGAGAAACAATAAAAATATTTATAAGAAAGAGATGTAAACCATATTGCTCCCCAAACTCCAACACCTTGACTTCTTCCTTTCTTGGTTCTTCTACAAGCAGCCTTTGCAACATATTTTTATCTATGCCAATTGAAACTACTCTCCAAATAAATTAAAAATACAGTTTTGCAATTTCTGAACCACACAGTCCATAAAAACTCTAATAAATGACATCCACTCTTCCTCCTTTTCTCACTAATATTATAAGTTTATCCTCCAAAAAAGGAATCCAATTTTCCAGGAACAATTTTTCCTATAGAAATCCATACTACCAGCTCATTTTTTCTTTTTTTTTCTCTTTGGGTGTTTCCAGTTTTTTTGTTCTCAGAATGTATTTTGTTATTCCTCAAAACTGACACCAAATTATCTAAGTGGCACTGCCTAAAATCATTTTCTTTCTATGTTTTGGAGCTGGGTCTTTAATTTGAAGTTAGCACTTAATCCCAGCGTAATACCTTTACTTAAACCAGTTGTTTTTGTACATACAGAATGTTCTGCTGAGATAGTCATTTGAACATGATGATCATCAAAGGTTCACATCTCCCATTTCTCACCTACTACTGATTCTAATCTTATGCTTTTTTTCCAAGTAATCCTTTACTACCAAGTAGTTCAAATTCTTTCTTTCATTTGATTCAAAGATGTTGTAGGAAGTAAGCCTGTGGTGTTGTGTATATCAATCTTCTGGACCCCTAAGAACTCTCCGATAGCTCCTAGAACATTCTGCCCCTTTCCACTCACAAGTCCATCCCATGTTAGTAAGACATGTATAACATGGTCTGGAGGGAATGGGAACTAAAGGATAGATCAGGAGTATAAATTTCACTCTTATCTTCTATTATTGTGTAGTGTTTGTTGGGAGATTAACTTCAATATTCTGTTTATTTAACCTGAAACAACAGTGCTGTCTTCCTGTTCTTTAGAGTTCATAGAAAAGTAAATGCTTTAACTTCCTGATTGTTTACCTGAAATTTGATAAGAAAGCTTTTTTTTTTTTAGACAGGGTCTCACCACTTTGTTGCCTCAGAGTGCAGTGGTGTGATCATAGCTCACAGCAACCTCAAACCCTTGGGCTCATGTGATCCTCCTGCCTCAGCCTCCTGAGTAGCTAGACCTACAGGCACAAGCCACTATTCCTGGCTAATTTTTCTATTTTTTGTAGAGATAAGGTTTTGATATGTTGCTCAGGCTGGTCTCAGACTCTTGGCCTCAACAATCTTCCCACCTCAGCCTCCCAAAGTGCTGGGATTAGACGTGAGCAATCACACCAGGCCAAGAGAGCATATTTTAAGTGTCCTCACTACACACACACACACACACACACACTGTCACTCAAATGGTAGCTATGGGTGCTTATTTAATTTGATTGTGGTAATCATTACACAATGTATATGTATGTCAAATTATTGGGTTGAACACCTTGAATATATACAAATTTTATTCACTAATTAAATATTTTTTTAAAAAAAGATTGTGATGAGAGTTTGATCTCTCTTAGTTGACCAGGAGGCATTTCACAGCATTTTGAGAAGTAAAAAAGCAAGATACAGAGAAGTATTTGTATAAAGTGTCCCAATTTAAAAAACAAACAAACACCTATTTTTGTATATTCTCTTTAAATAGCTGCTATGTGAAATGACAAGAAAGGAATTATTCTACCCCCCACAGACTGACCATTTATACCCCCAGTTGAAGGGCCTTTGCTCAGCCTCTCTGTGACATTTTTTGGCCTACCTGTGGCATTCAAAACTGGTGGCCACTTGCTCTTCCTGAGATGCTCTCCTGCCTTGATTTCCATGGCAGCATGCTCTCCTGGTCTCCCACCTGTCTTTTGGACTCCTCGTCCTCCTCCCTTTTCCTCATTATGAGTATCACCTTTGTCCCCACACTCAACAAACAGGCACAGAGGTAAGGACACAGAGATGAGAGGCCCTATCCTTTCCCTCAAGTGGCTCTTAGGGTGGTAGACAGAGATGAGCAAAACATCAGATAAGTAAACTGAGGTGTTATCACTCACTCTCAGTTCCCTGGAGTATAGAATTATTTATCCTTTTCTAACTACTAAACATTTTGGGGGAAAGCTGTTGTGTATTCTCGGTTACAATATCGCACACAAATATTTCTGTCTTTCCCTCTGCCTCCACTGGGTTGGTGTCACAGAATCAGAGTTTTCAGAGCCAGCCCTCCTTTTATTGAAGCCAGAGAGAGAGAAAGCAACTTGCCGATGACCACATGCCTTGTAAATGGCAAAGCCAGACCAGAACAAGCCCTCCAAGATCCTGCTGCTTCTATGGTCAGATCTTGTAGCAATTCTTTGTGAGCTGAATATTTCCATGTTAATTCCTAAGTAACTCTATCCCCAGCGAGGTACGGGACTAATATTTCTCTCCTGTTCCACAGAGGGTGACAGCATGCCCTGGAGATTCGGAGGCAAAAGTCCATACCTCTCTTGACAGCAAATTCTTCAGGTTCCATGTCAGTTAGTGGAAGATTTGCTCTGAGAGCCAGTGACCTCAGGCTAGAGAAGGGGCTCTGAGTGCATTAAAATTCATACTCAGAGTCTTGGGGATCACATGGGAGCTGCTGCACCAGAAATCATTCCTGAGGTCACACGGTGTGTTAACCCGCTCACTCCTCATCATGGTGACGATGGCTCAGATAAACAAGTGTGGATTCGACGAATCCTCAGCCGGAGAGAAAAGTCTGTTTGGGAAAGGGATAAATGATCTCCCCCCAAGGTGTCTGATGCAGGACACAGTAAAGAGGAGCAAATATTGACAGAAACCTGATAATATTTGCCTTTCTAGTGGTGAACACAACACCCAGACGTTCTGTAGCCAAGTAGGAAATTGGAAGGAAATAAAAAAGGGAGTAAGAGAGGGAAGAAGGAAAGAAAGAGAGTAAGGAAGGAAAGAAAGAGAGGAAAGAAGAAAAAGGCAGGAGGAAAATTGTTTCACCAAACTGATGGCTGTCAGATAAAAGAGATTGGGGCCATAAATTCCTCCCAGCGTTTCTAATGGGATTTTAATACAGCATTTGGCCATCATCTTTTTTTCATTCTTTTAATGACATACATGCCCAAAGTGTAGCCATGGAGCCTCTGAACTCTGTATATTTCTGTAATACACAAAGAAAACAGCTGTCACATCCATTTTAAGGAACTTTTAAATACATTACAGTGAGGTCTATAGGCCCCGAATCCAAAGGGAACGGCATAAAGCCTGTCTGTACATCATCTGTGACGGGCCTGAATTCCAGCCAAGGCAGATTTTTTTTTCAAAATAATAAAATAAAATGCTGTGTTTTTTTTTAAAGGAACATTATATTTTTAAACTGGAAATAATTGTATTTTGTATCTTATACGGCATCTGAAAGTGATTTAGTTGAACAATGTGGTTTCTGATTGGTATTTGAATTGGTTCCAGAACATTTTTCATAATAACCATCTTAAAGATCCCAATTATCTGATCCTCTTTCCCCTTCACGTGGTTCCATAGGAGGTTTCCAGAAGAAGGGAGAAAGCTGCAGAGGCCGGCAAGCCAACCACTTGTAGCTAACAGTGTTTTCCTGCTAGGCTCGCAGGCAAGGGTCTGCTTGTTGCTCTGAGTCGTCCAGGATGCATTTATGACTCTATAAAGGAGGCCTTGGCATTACCAGAATAATTACTTACTAAAACAAGCCTATAAAACCAAAGCGTTGCCTCAACTAAAAGGCAGACAGGGAAATTTTTTCCTTTAGTGTTAACATGTAAATCTAGTAAAGTATATTTAGATTTCTATAAAATCAGCTCTGGGTGCAAAAGAGGTGGTTGATTTACCAGGTGGGCAGCAAAAATCAATTCCCCAGGATTGCCAAGGGGCTAAGGGAAAGTGGCCCTAATGAGTATGAAAGAATGCCCATCCATAACGGACCCCGCCTTGTCTGTAACGTGCAGAGATCATGGCATGGTGGTGAAGAGAGCTGACTCTGGAGTCGGACAGCTGGCTCTGATGCGGCACCATTGGTGAGCATCTGATCTGCGGCACTGACCCCAGCTCTCTGTGTCTCACTGGTAAAGTGGACATAGGGTTATACCTACTTTATGGGATCACTGGAAGAAATCAACAAAATAATGCATGTGAAGGGCTTAGAACAATAACCGGTATACAATAGGGTACACAATAAATGGTAGCTCTTGTTATTACAAGTAATGGAATCTATTATTGCAATATTATTTTTACATGTATTAATAATGGGAATAAAAATTTGAAGTATTCATTTGTTTCTTTTATTTTTATCAGAATATCTTTATTTCATTTTATTTTATTTTTAATTGACAAATAATAATTTATAAATTTATGAGGTACAATGTGACGTTTTGACATGAGTCCCCTGCAGAATAGTTAAAGCTAGCTATTTAACATATCCATCACCTCACATATTTATCATTCTTGTATGGTGAGAACATTTAAAATCTACTTACTCTTCTTGCAATTTTGAAATACACAATATATCATTATTAACCTTAGTCACCACACTGTGCAACAGACCACTAAAACTTATTCCTCCCAACTCAGACTTTGTACCCTTTGACCAACATCTTCCCCTTTCTCCATCACCCCACCCTGGCCCCAGCCTCTGCAAACTACCCTTCCCCCTTCTACTCTCTACTTCTCTGAGTTCAGCTTTTTTGCGATGACATAGATGAACTGGAGGATATTATGCCAAGTGAAATAAGCCAGGCACAGAAAGACAGATACTACATGATCTCACTTATATGTGGAATCTAAAAAAGAATAAATATTTTTGGAACACTAAGTATCAGCACATAGCGCCTGACACTATGCTAAGCCTTTCACATAGTATATGTTCCTTAATCTTCTTGAGGTAAAATTCCTGTCTAAGGTGACGAACCTGGCAAGTGGCAGAACTAGAAATAAGGTTGCCAGATTCAGCAAATACAAGATAGCCAGTTAAATTTGAATTTCATATAAACAATAAATAATTCTTTAGAGTAAGTATGTCTGAAATACTGTGTGGGACATACTTATATATCTGACAATCCTAACTAAAGATCAAGCCCCCAGATTTGTCTCATCCAAAGCCCATGTTCTTTCTACCTTCACAAACAAAATATATCTTACTCTTTGTATATTTCATTTCCTAGTATTTTTTTCCCAACCAGAAGGTTTTTCAGTGAGAAATAATCCAGAAATTGTATTTGGTTACCAACTATCAGGAAGAGTGAAATGCTCATGGCAGATAAGTTAAACCACGGCAGCTGGGCATAGGGCGGGCACACCAAGAGTTGATACATCAAAGCCCTGTGTTTTCCTAAATTATAATCTTGGATCATGCCAGCAATTATTAAAAGCACTTTTTTAAAAAGCATCAAAATAACATTTCATATTGAGAAAAAAATATTTTGCACCATAACTTACAGCTACAAATTGTACTTTAAAATATTTAAAACATTTTTAAGGGTATACATCAATAATTTGATTCATTCATTCAACAAAATTTACTGATTGTCTTTACATCAAGACATTATGTAGATGCTAAATAAACTAAAACAGACACTGCCCCTGGCCTCATTGACTTACACTCTCATGAAGGAACATAGAGTAATTATAAAAGCACAAATAAAATTTAAAGTTGCAACCGTCACAAGATCTATGGAGGAGAAGTACATGGAGAGATGAGCTTGTAAATAAAGAGACTTGAGTGCAGAGAGGGCGTCCATGAAGTAGTAATACCTGAGCTAAAATCTGAAGGATGGGCAGGATTTAACCTGAAAGTGTTAAAAGAAAGGTTAATAGCATATGCAAAGACCCCATGGAGAAGGGAGCATGGCCAGAGCGAGGAACTTAAAGATTTATTCAGCTGATGTGGAGAAGTGGGGTATGGGCAGTATTGTGGGTAGATGAGCCACAAGAGGGGACATATTAGTTACAGTAGACTCACCTATAGTAACTAACAGACCCCATAATGGCTTAATATAATAAATATGTATAATATAACATCCCAAGGCAATTGCAGGTCAGGTGTGGTAATGGAAGATCCAGGGGGCTCCAGTCAGAGACTCATGCTGATACTACTCTGTCATCTTCAACACGTGGCTTTCAAGGTCATTCTGAGTATCGCCGTGCCAATCACCTGGTAGGATCTTGAGTAACGCACACCAGAGGCCAGGCCCTAATAGAAGGGAGTCTGGGAAACGTAAACCACCTATGTCCACAGGAGCAAGAGGAACAGGCATTGTTCAAAATCTTGCAATCTCTACCATAAGCAGATAGAGCCAGATGTTACAGGGTCTTAGAGCCTTGGTTGAGGAATTTTGGTTTTATCTCAAGACCAGTGGAACTCTATTGAAGGGATTTAGGTAAAGAGGAGTGACATGATCAGATTTGTATTTTGAAAAGATAACTCTGGCAACAAATTAAAGAACAGATTAGTGCCCATAAATATCTGAGTGGATTAAGAAAATGTGGTATATGTATACTGTGGAGTTCTACTCAGCTGCAAAAAACAATGGTGATCTAGCACCTCTTGTATTATCCTGGATAGAGCTGGAACCCATTCTACTAAGTGAAGTATCCCAAGAATGGAAAAACAAGTACCACGTGTGCTCACCATCAAATTGGTATTAACTGATAAACACTTAAGTGCACATATAGCAGTAACATTCATCGGGTGTCAGGTAGATGTGAGGTGGGACGGGAGAGGAGGAGGGGATGAGTATATACACACCTAATGGGTGCAGTGCACACCTTCTGGGGGATGGACACCCTTGAAGCTCTGACTGGGGTGGGGCAAAGGCAATATACATAACCTAAACATTTGTACCCCCATAATATGCTGAAATTAAAGAAAATAAAGAAAAACAGATTTGAAGTATATCAGAGTGTTTGTAGGGAGATCCTTGGGAAGATATTATAGCAATTCAGGCAAGACATTATGGAGCATGGAACAGAGCGGTCGACGGTACTAGAAATAGAAGCAGATAGACCCAGCAAAGCATTGACTGGGGAACAACGGGCAAACACATAAATCTACTTTCTTTGTTAAACTGTTTTCTGCTTCTTGTTGTCCCCCGACTCTCCTTAGTTTCTTTTGCACCAGCAGACTTCTTGATCTGCATCAGTAACAATGAAGACATAAAAGTCATCACAAAGAATTCCTCAAATTTGGAAAATGTTACCAAAAGGGTTTTAGGGAAGTCTAGACAGAATCTCTAGGGTATGAATTGGTTTAGCTCAGCCTGGCATTTTTATTTTCTAAATACCAGGCATGTAGAATAAAGCCAAAAATTTAAAAAAGAACGATGGAATGTGTATAAGACAGGGAGTCAGAAAACATAGAACTTGTGTGTTACTTTTTGATCATTTTCTTATACATAAAATGAGGACACTGTGCCTACACATCCCACCTCTGGGGATTTGGTTGTTGTGAGAAGCAAATGCCATCAAGGTGACGCATACAGAGGTGCAGAGTGGCTCATGTTAACAGGGCTCCCTGGTACTTGAAGCTTCTGTAATTGCTTGCTCCAACTATTTAAGGAGACGTTCATCAAAGTATTATATTTGCACATAAATTAAAGAATTGTGTGTTCAAAAGCCTGTTCCTTTTTTTTTTTCTTGTTTTTACTGCTACCTAATATAACAGTAAGTGAAAGTTATTTGCCTAGTATAAACGACTAAACAAACACAAGATATATAAACTTGTTATTCAGTGTACAGTTTAATTGGAGAGTTGAGAGTTTGGTGGTTGTTTTTACTGGTGTAAAACAGGGAGACTACTCAACCCTCTGGTTGAACATGATCTTTCTCATGGATATTGAACCTTAGCTTTTCCCCTAGTCATCTAACAAGCTAAAAATAGTAAGAGGTAACACATATTAAATGCTAGGCACTGCTCTAAGTAACATGTGTGTGTATATATACATATACATATTCATGTATACACCCAGATGTGTGTGTGTGTGTGTGTGTGTGTGTATACATCCCTCACCACAATCCTACTGGAGGGTACTATTGTCCCCATCTATATTTTACAGATGAGGAAACTGAGGCACTGGAAAGGCTAAGAAATTTGCCCAGAGTCACAAAGCTGGTTTGAGCCAGCATTCAAACTCAGGCACTCCGACTCCAGACTTCATGCTCTTTAGCCACACTGTGCTACCCCTTCTTAATGCACTAAATGCTGAATAATTTGCTGGTGTTTGCTCCTAACAAAACTATTCCAATTCTAGTTATTGCATTGCTTTCTCCAGAAGAATGTTCACTGACAGCATTCTGACTAATTTACTCCCAGAATTACCACTCACTTGGCCCACAGTTACTAAAGTCAGGCTAGAAAGATAATCCCAGATGGGTGGGAGAATTGGAAAATTTCACAACGAACTGTGCAGTCAGCTAGAGCCTTGCCCAAAAGGAGCAGGGTGCTGCCACATAGTTGCTCTTTCAAGATGATGAATTTCAAAGCAACCAAAGTGCAAAGATGTGGCGTAAACATTCTGGCCTTCTTTTTCTAGTGCTCAGTGTCTTGTTGGGTGATTATAGAGAATGCAGTACTTGAATTGAATCTTGAAAGTTGAGTAGATGCTCATTGAACTAGCAAAAGGGAAGTGATTCCAAGGAGAACAAAGGGACAGAAAAATAGTAAAGAGAAAGCAGGGAACTGCAAGGGCCAGGAGAGTGGAGACCAAGCATGCAAGGAGGCTAGCATGAGCCAGGGCATGGAGGGCTTTTTTGCACTTAGAAACTTTATTCCTTGTAGATCCAGAGAGCCACTGAAGGACCTTGAGCCGATGGGTAACATAAGTTTGGAATACCAGAGAGGGTATCAGGTGTAGGGGAACAAATAGCTTCAGCTCTGGACTTCCTAACTTTAAGATATCTACAGCACATTGAAGGGAGGCATTCTATGGGCAAATGGAAATAAATTCTATAGTTTGGAAGAGAGACATGGACTGGAAACAGACTTGGGAGACAGCACCACTTAGCTAGTAGCTGAAGCCATGAACATAAATGAGATTTGCCAGGAGAATATATAGAAGGAGATGAAAAGAGGGTAGATAGAGATTGGAACCCCAAGGAACATAGTCCACATCTGAGGATAGAGGACAGATGAAAAATGAGCCCAAGGAAAAGGCAACAAAACAGGAGAATCACATGAGCAGGGCACTGGAGAAGCCAAAGGAGGAAAGAACATATTTCAAAGGGCGTGGGCAAAAATATCATATCTCAGAGGGGTCAGATGAGGTAAGGACTGAAAAGCCCTTCCCATTTCAAAAAAGTGGCAGGACCAGCTCCTAATTTCAGGTGGTAAAAAAGTGAACATGAGGTTAGGAAATAAAAGAGCAGACAGAGGAGTCTTCTGAGGAAGCAGAGACAGAAGTAGAAACACAGTGACGATTTGACGCTCTGTTCCTCAGTTTTTCTCCAAGATTTTGGGAAGTTGTCCTAAATTATGTAGCCCTTGTTTCTCTAACAGCCTGTTAGAACAGATCAGGGGTACAGACACCATCCACCGCCCAGTTGTTGAAGTTTCATTTTGGATTCCAGCCATCAATTTTTAAGGTTATTTTCCAAATCCTTAAATTGAGCAAAATGATATGTTGGGCTCCCCTTTGGGACTCATTTATATAATAAGTAACGAGAACATATGAATGTCCCAAAATGCAGGTCTTATGTGCATTGGGGACACAGAGCCACTAATTGAACTGAATCTTTTCCATTATCACAAAGTCCAGTTGACTTCAGAAGTTGAAGGGGATTTTCATTTATTATTTTTATTTTTCTGTTGAGTTTATCAGTAAACTTATTTCATAATAATCATGCAGTCTCAGGGGCATTATTTAAGATGAGACTGTTCAAAAGAACTGAACTCTGTAAAGATGTCCCCACTTGCCTTTCACTCTGTTTAAAATTCCATGGTTTGTTATCGTGACCCCTCATCTTACTTTTTGTATGATTTCAGACATGTCACTTAACTTCTTAGGACCTCCTCTGTGGCCTCATCTGTCTAAGAAAGGAACAGGAAAAGATGCTCAATAAAACCATGTTATTTAATCTACACCAGGGGTTGACACATTTATTCTATAAAAAGCCAGATGATAAACACTTTTAGCTTTGCAAGCCATATGGTCTCTACTGCAACCACTCAACTCTGCCTCATAACACTGAAGCAGCCACAGACAATATGTAAACAATGATCATGACAGTGTTCCAATAAAACTTTATTTACAAAAACAGACAGTAGGCCAATTTGGCCAGTGGGCTGTAGTTTGCCAGCCCCTGCCCTAAACTTTAAAACTAAGTTCTTCAATTTACAAAGCTGGACCCCTCAGAATCACCTATTAAAATATTCATATCCTAGGAAAGGCAAATCAATCAGCTACTTCTACAGTTTATGTGGTGGATGGGAGTCACATATTTAACTCACATACTGTAAATGAGAACAAAGAAATGTAAAGTTTCGAACAGGCTCACGCCTGTAATCCTAGTGCTTTTGGAGGCCAAGGTGGGAGAGGATTGCTTGTGGCCAGGAGTTCAAGACTAGACTGGGAAATAGTGAGACCTCATCTCTACAAAAACTTCTTTGGATTAACTTGGTGAGGTGGTGTGTTCCTGTAGTCTCAACTACTCAGGAGGCTGAGACAGAAGGATCACTTGAGCCCAGGAGTTTGAGGTTGCAGTGACCTATGATCACACTACTGCACTGTAGCCTGGGCAGTAGAGCAAGATTCTGTCTCAAAAAAAAAAAAAAAAACAAGAAAGAAAAAGAAAAGAGAAAAGAAAAGTAATGTTTAGTATTTCCTCAATAAACAATCTGGTTTCTCAAAAGGTAGGTGAGAAAAATTTACTAAAACTCTAGTTAAACTTAAAAATTTCATTTTATCCACCAATGTAAACTATTTAAGAAGTATTTAACATCTTTTTTTTTTAATTTTCTAATCTCTTTGAAAGCCTCCCCAGCCCCTGCTTAAAGACAGGAATAAGGCCGAGCGCAGTGGCTCACATCTGTAATCCTAGCACTTTGGGAGGCCGAGGCGGGAGGATTGCTTGAGGCCAGGAGCTCAAGACCAGCCTGAGCAAGAGCGAGACTTCATCTCTACAAAAAATAGAAAAATTAGCCAGGCATGATAGTGTGCGTGAGGAAGAAGATCTATTCCAAGAGATAGAAAAAGGAGCACATATTTCCAAAATATGTCATTGCCAATTATTTGGCAATTCTTTCTAAATTAATTCAATAGGTTTTTTTTTCCATGCAGACAGCTGGGTAGGAGGAAGCTGTTGAAATAACTAAGCTCAGGATAGGTTTGTATTAATGCGTAGAGGGAGAAGAGCACGCAGAGGCAGGTGGGCGGTATGCCAAGGGAGGCGTGCTGGGGGTCGAGAGGAAGAAGAGGAAAGCTGGAGAAATGCATTTCACAATGTGTCAAGGACCCACATAGCCAAATATTGCAGTGGGAGAAAAGGAGCTGAAGCCTAAATCAGTCTGAAATCCAGTGAAGGGTTTTGGGAAGAGGATTGAATTACTGAGCTAGAGTAGCGATTTGCATTATCTAAGGACTAGAACTTAGAGTTAGGCGTTTTGGTTAATAGTGCCAGAGGACATAGAACCTTGCTGAGAAATGGGTCAGATTTAGTCAGTTGACTGTCCATGAGTGATTCTTTGGAATAGGGGACCAGGCTCAAAATCCAGGAGATGATGATGCTGAGGGGTCGAATAGAATGCTCCAGGGAGAATTAAAAAGAACACCTCAAGAGAAACATACTTTAAAATATTTAGCAACTAGATGGAAAGTTTGTATTTGATTAAGAGATAAATAATTGTTTATGATCAGAAATTTATACCTACAGTTTAAATTCCATCTTGCTACCCACAAAGCCATGGAAAATCCATAGGTAATTTACTCTGACTTTGAAGTGTATTATATCATTTTAGAGGTGTATTTTCTCCTAATTGTGTCATCCCATGGCTGACATCAGCATTTCTTGAGCGTGCACTGACTAAGAGATGAAAGAGGTAGTAAAACAACCAACCTAGCATTAAAAGGCTCCTCAGAGAGTGGAATGTGTACCTCATTTACTGACTATGCATAGGATTCACAGAACAATCCCAGGCACTTACGGATACAGAATAAAGATTACACTGATTCCTATCCCCAGTGATATTAAGGCCTAATGGGAGGGAAATAAAATACACAAAATCTATGTAAATACATACAGATGTTGTACAGCAATTACAAGAGGGAGATGGTTGTACGGAATCAAGAATTCGGCTGATTAGTTGGGAAATGGTTAGGTACACCTCAAAAAGATGTGTAAAGAAAATGAAGATGTAGTATTTAAGGTCATCATCAATTTACTTTTAGAGAAAATTTTAGTTTTGTAGCACTCCTTAACTCTGAACCTGTAGCATGCAATCTCCAGCATCTAAGAAACTTTACTTCTAAGACTGACAATCTAATACCCCAAATAACTACAAGGTTTAAAGATGTGTTACCAACCCTTGTGAACTGCTATTTTTCTAATTAAAAAATATCTCAATTCAGTATCAGAGAGCTTGCTATCTTGTGATAGCAGATATATGCACAAAGACATATAACACATTTGTCAGGTATCCACGTTGTGGTATGGATGGTACAAGACTTCCCTCCACGGTGCATAAACATGTCCTTTTGCCCTCCCTCCCTTCACCATTGCGTGTACGTTCCAGCGTGTATGTGCGTGTGCACTGGGACGGCTGCAGAAAATAAGTTCTGTGACCTCTCTGCAGTCTGACACAAACAAGTTTCTAACTGCTGCTCCCTTGGATCTTCTGAGCTTCTGTTTCTCCAGGCCAGAGGAATCAGGAGCAGGATGGTCTATCTGTGAGGAAGGACCAAGACATAAGTTCCAAGAAAGGGAGGAATTCAGAGGAGGGATAAATGAGAACTCATATCCTTTGTCTAAAGGGGAGCCAGCAGACACATCCCATTAGAGAAAAAAGGAAGCAAAAATAAAAAAGCATTAATATCGAAGAGTCTAGAAAAAGCCTGGAAGGGCTCTGGAATTCTACAGGCTGCTGTAGGCATTTGCCTTGCCAAAAACCCACCCAGTAGTTCTTTAAAAGGAGGGGAAAAAAGCCCATAGGGATCAAAAACATGGACTAATAATTTTTGAATCCATCTCCACAATATTATTCATCTCTGCCAAGGTCAGGTTTGGTCACAGCATGGCTGGAGGTCCGGGCATTCTGTTCCCAGTTTTATTTTTACAGTAGTTATGGAGCCCCTTACATTTCCAAGGGCCCTCCTGTCACTTATTACCCACCCGTCCGGACCACCCACCCACGCTCCCACACACAATACATCCAGACACACCCACAAACACTCAGATTCCTTCAACCTTATGGTGATTCAGGCTACGGAATACTGTTTGCCCCAAATGACTTTGTTTTACATACTTGGAGTTTCCCAAAATAAATCTGCTTCCCTCTCTGGGGACCGATCTGTGACTCTTAGGACTAGGCAAACATTTGCAGAGCACCTACTGTGTGTGAGGCACAGATGGATGCGGGGGCTGAAGGAAACTCACCAGGAGGCAGGGAGGTCCAAGGGGTCCAGTCTGCTGAGGAGGTGCCTTTGTTTTCTTGTAACCAGATGGGTGTGTGTGTGTGTGTGTGTGTGTCAGAGCGAGCGAGCGAGCGAGCGAGAGAGAGAGAGACAGAGACAGAGACAGAGACAGAGACAGAGAGAGAGAGAGCGCCTTGGTGGCAAGGGGGTGTCTGAGGATGTATATCTGAGTTAAGAGAACATTTCTTGATTCTTCATCCACATTTGCTTTTCCCACGTTCCCTTCTCTTCCCTGTGGTTCATTTTTGCTCTGCAGCCCTTCAACGTGTGTGTGTCTCTCTCCTCTCCACCCTTCCCCTTTCCCTTTTTTCTTCTAAGGCAAAACCACCTTAGACGTTCTGTCTGACTGCGGGAGCCGCCGCTGTGCTTGTCCTGCTTCCTTAAAAGCTCCTCATGAAAGTAGCCCCCGTGGTCATACGCATTCTGAAAACACCGAAAGGATGGAAAAATGCTTGTCCTCATTCAGAAAAACTGGCTTTGGGGAAACCGCGCTCCTCCACATTCCGCACGTCGGTGTCTGCCCGTCCGAGAGACCAGGGGGAGGCCCCGCGGCCCCCGCCGCCCTCGCCGCCCCAGCCGGGCCCTGGGCGTAATTTATGAGGTGTCGGGATATTCCGACCACAAGGTCGGACTAGAATAGTTTCTACACTTCAGCTGTCATGAAAGACAAACAGTTTAATTCTGTTTCACTCCGGCACTGTCTGTTTTCACAATGAACGGGGGGTGGGGGTCGCCTTGAGATTATTTGTCTAAGCACAGCCCGAGACTGCTGCTGAGGCTGGCGATGCCCGACGTCGCCACTGGCCTTCTTCTCCCTGCTTCCCAGACAGGCGAGGAGGCGCCCGGCTTTCCCGCCGTGCCGAAATGGGACGGGGATCCGCTTCCCCGGCGATTGCTGTGAGCTAGCGAACACACCGGATCCGCAGTGTCACCCCACGCTCCCCTCACTTTCAGCGGGAAAGGGCGGTCTGCGTAAGGAAGGCGCAGGACAGAGCCCCCTCCCAAATTCGGCAGGCCGTCGTCACTGCCAAGTAGCGGTCTTGAGTCTGAAGCAGTGTTTCCCTTGGCCGGGAAGCTCGGCCTGCTGGCTCCTCTGGAAGCTACAGAACTACAGACACTCCGCTGAGGAGCCTGCAGCGCTGCCTGCCAGGAAAAGCCACCGTCTCCTCCGAGAAATAGCAGAGCAGGAGTGCAGGACTCCTTCACCGCGCGGCAGAAGAGAAGAACTCAAGGCGAGTCTGCTTTCCCAGGACGCCACCAACTCTCCCCTGAGCCAGACAAGGAAGGCCACTGAGAATCAGAATCCGACGGGTCATTTCGTTAGGACACACTCTCCCAGGAAGCTCACATGATGGAGAGGAGCTCCCGGGTGCTTGGGCCTAGAGACCTTCCTGGGAAAATTCATGCAGCCTTCTTTATTAAACTCACCTGCCGGGATTTGGCCACATGACAAGCACTAGAAAAGCAGATAAAATAGAATGTATCCTATCAATCTTTTAAAATTTAAAGCTAATTAAAAGCAATGAAATAAATCTCTACATACGGAGAGGTAATAACCTTTAAGAAGCATTAAGTGAAAAAAAGCAAGCATACAACACAGAATAATCTGCTGCTGTGTGTATAAAAAGAGGCAGTTATGTAGCAATATACACTTAAGTAAACATAATATAGGAAAACAAAAGCTTGTTTGAGGCGTTGTTTTTGGAAAAGAGAACTAGATGGCTGAGGGTCAGAATTCAAATGATTTTCTTACCACGTGTTCTTTTAATTGTTGTTGTTATTTTTTTTAATTTTTTAGCCAAGAATTCATACTACCTTTACAGAACATAGTTTCATTTAAAGAATAAAGTAAAATCTCAGAGAATGATAAGGAGAAAACAAGAGTAAGATGGAAAGCAAATGATTCAAGCTTAGAATGTAGCTTCATGCTAAAGCAGCCAATTCTAAAAAAAAAAAAAAAAAAAAAAAAAAAAAAAAAAAAAAAAAAACACACACCAGATTTAAAACAATTACATATTGGTGGGCAGGGTAATGGGGGGATTTTTTAATTGACAGGGTGGTGGTCCCGTAGTCTTAGCCATTTAGGGAGTGTGGC
>CAUYRT010102548.1:0-24268 GCA_963574885.1 Lepilemur ruficaudatus
TAATTGGACAACTAAAAAATATATAGAAAAAATTAGCCGGGCATGGTGGCACATGCCTGTAGTCCCAGCTACTCGGGAGGCTGAGGCAGAGGATTGCTTGAGCCCAGGAGTTTGAGGTTGCTGTGAGCTAGGCTGACGCCACGGCACTCACTCTACCCCGGGCAGCAGAGTGAGACTCTGTCTCAAAAAAAAAAAAAAAAAAAAAGTCTTATCA
The DNA here is from genome assembly GCA_963574885.1 of Lepilemur ruficaudatus. NCBI lineage: Eukaryota > Metazoa > Chordata > Mammalia > Primates > Lepilemuridae > Lepilemur > Lepilemur ruficaudatus. Next base: position 215 of record CAUYRT010102548.1, read on the forward strand.
ATTTCTTGTTAAGATTATTCTTAGGTTTTAAAACATATTTTCTTCCATTGTAAGTGAAATATTTTATTTTTATAGTTTCTATTTGATTATACAGTCTTATACTGCATAATGACATTTTGATCAATGACAGACCATGTATATGATGGTGGTCCCTTAAGATTATAATGGGGCTGAAAAATTCCTATCCCTAGTGACATTGTAGCCATCCTAATGTCATAGCAGAACAATATTACTCATGTGTTTGTGAATGATGCTGGTGTAAACAAATCTGTACTGCCAGTCATATAAAAGTTTAGCACATACAATTATTTACATACGTATTTGATAATGATAATAAAAAACTATGTTATTAGCTTATATATTTACCATACTATACTTTTATCATGTTTTTACAGTGTATTCTTCTACTTATTAAAAAGAAATTAATTGTAAAACAACCTCAGGCAGGTTCTTCAAGAAGTGTTCCAGAAGGCATTGTTATGATAGGAGATGACAGCTCTGTGTGTGTTATTGCCCCTGAAGACCTTCCAGTGGGGCAACGTGTGGAGGTGAAAGACAGTGATATTGATGATCCTGACCCTCTGTAGGCCTGGGCTACTGTGTGTTTTTGCCTTAATTTTTAACAAAAAAGTTTAAAAAGTAAAAAATAAAATTAAAATAGCAAAAAGCTTATAGAATAAGTATATATAAGAATATATGACATATTCTTATATATATATGGATATATATAAGATATATAAAAATAAGAAAGCAAATATTTTTATACATCTGTACAATGTGTTTGTGTTTTAAGCTAAGTGTTATTACAAAAGAGTCAAAAAGTTTTAAAAAATTAAAAAGTTTACGAAGTAAAAAAGTTACAGTAAGCTAAGGTTATTATTGGAGAAAGAAAATTTTAAAAATAAAGTTAGTGTAGCCTGAGTGTACAATGTTTATAAGGTGTACAGTAGTGTACAGAAACGTCCTGGGTCTTCACATTCACTCACCACTCACTCACTGACTCACCCAGAGCAACTTCTAGTCCTGCAAGGTCCATTTACGGTCAGTGCTCTATATAGATGTACCATTTTTTGTCTTTTATACCATATTTTTACTGTACCTTTTCTATGTTTAAATACACAAATACTTACCATTGTGTTACAGTTGTCTACAGCAGCCATCCTTTATGGTCTAAAGCAATGGTCCTTAACTTTTTGGCACTAGGGAAGACCTGGAAGACAATTTTTCCATGGAAGAGGGTGGGGGATGGTTTCAGGATGATTCAAACACATTGCATTTATTGTGCATTTTATTTCTATTAGTATTACATTGTAATATATAATGAAATAATTATACAACTCACCAGAAGTTGGGGACCCTTGGTCTACAGTATTCAGTCCAGTCACATGCTGTGCAGGTTAGTAGCCTAGGAGCAACAGGCTCTACCATATAGCCTAGGTGTGTAGTAGGCTATATTCTAGGTTTTTGTAAGTACACTCTAGTATGTTCACACAATGGCAAAATCACCTAAGGATGCATTCTTCAGAACATGTTCTCATTGTTAGGTGATGCATGACTTAATTAACATGATAAAGCTATTGAGCTTTTGATGTTTATCTCGTACTTGTATATCTTGTATGAGATAGTTATTCAACTATCTTACTAGGTATACTTTTTTATTGTATCAGGTATGTCTTCAAGGGAAAAATGAAATCATAGTAGTAATAATGATCATATTTTTAAAAATCCTGACATTGAGATTAATAGGAATCCTTATAACATTTCACTAATATGTGTGATGCTTTCTGTTGCTTTCTTATAGAAATTTGTTTTTCTATAGCTTTCTTTTTATTATTTGAAGAAAGTTTCTTCTTATTATGTTTGCTAAGGGCTTTAGCAGGAATGAGTGTTCAATTCTACCATATGCTTTTTGGTTACTTTTAATGCTGACGTAAGTTTTTTTCTACCTAATCTATTATGTGTGTTATGAGATTAATTGTTAAATGCTTTTTAAATGCAGAAAAACTCTTGCTTTGGTGAGATAAACACTTCTTGGTCCAAATGGATTAGTTCTGGAATATATGTGGTAATGTATCTAAATTGTTAGTGATATTCAATAGTGAAATTGGTATATAATTTTTGTGTCTGTCTGTCTGTCTGTGTGTGTGTGTTTACCTTGTCTGGTTTTGATGTCAGGGTTATGCTAGTTGGATAGATTGAGTTGTGCAACTTTTAGTGTTTTTCTTTCCAGATTTAAATTGAGAGCCTTTAGGTAACTGTCCTTGAAGTTTTGATAGAATTTTCCACTAAAATAATCTTTGTCTGCTGTTGTTTTGGAAAGGCTAGAGCTCTGAGTAACTCCAAATTTTCCCATTGTCATTAGAAAACTCTGGTGTTCTGTCTCATTTTCAGTCAATATTTGTAATTTGAATGGGAGAAGATATTTGTAAACATACATAACAGAAAAAAGATTAGTAGCCAGAGTATATAAAGAATGCATCCAATGATTATTTTGTTTAATCTGGTTTTATTAGTTTGTTCTAACCCTTCTTATCTTTATTCAAATATTGATTAGAGGTTGGAAGGAATTTTACCAAATTCACAATTATGATTTTCTTTGGGGACAAAGAAAAGGGGGAGTGGTGATGTGCATCCTACAGGTTTGATATATAAAGGTTTCTTTGGTTTTAATTCATAATTATTTCATAATCTTAGTTTTCATTTCCTCTTTAAATTGAGTTACTTCATAGAGTTTTACAAAATTACTTATGATTTCTAAGCTTCTTTTCGGCTATTCTTTTGTTGTTAATGTATAGTTTTACTGCATGTTGTAAAATAGTAAGCCTATATGATACTGGCTTTTTGGAATTTATTGAGATATTCTTTGAGTCATAATGCACGGTCTATTTTAGTAACTGTCTCCTTAATTGAAAAGAGTAAGTATTCTTTATTTGTTGGATTCACTATTCTATATAGGTTTGTTAGGTCAAACTTGTAATTGGTTCAGATCCACCATATTCCAATGTATCTCAGGTCACTCCATCTGTTAATATATGAACAAGGGTGTAAATTACTCACTAGGATTTACTTATTAATTCAACAAATATTTATCAAGGACCTACTAAATGCCAGATCCTGTTTTAGGTGCTGGGGATATAGCAGTGAGGGTTTATTTTGTTTTTGACTTCCAGTTTCTTGTTTTTATCTATTCTGATGTTCTTCTTACCTTTCTGAAGTTCCAGACCTTCTTCTATTATCATTTCCTTTTTATTTAGAGAATCTCTTTTCAGCAATTATTTAAGAATATGTTTTCTAGTAACAAGTTCTCTTATTTTTCTTTTTCTAAGAATGTCTTTACTCTCTCTTTATTCCTGAACAATATTTTTGCTTGATATAGAATTTGCATTTGATAGGTCTTTTCTTCCAGGACTTGAAAAAATGTTGTGCTATTAACTTCTGGCTTCCATGGTTTCACATGAGAAACACCATGAGATTCAAATTAGTGTTCCACTATAAATAATATGTTATTTCTCTCTGGCTTTCATAATTTCTTTTCTTTTCTCTTTTGGTCCTTAGTTTTCAGAACTTTTCAGAAATTATGTGTCTTGGCATATATTTCTTTGGATTTATCCTATTCACTGAGCTTCTTGAATCAATCTGTAGGCTTATGTCTTTCACCAAATATGGAAAGTTTTCAGCCATTATTCTTCAAATACTTTTCCAGTGTTACAAATACTGTTTCAGTCCTCTCTCTGTTCTCTCTGGTATTCCATGATACAAATGTCATCTCTTTTGTTGTTGTCCCAACAGTTCCTGAGACTCTGTTCATTTTTTTTCAGTCTGTTTTTTTTCTCTTGTTTATATTGAGAAGATTCTATTTATGTGTCCTCAAATTCACTGATTTTATCTTCTGTTGAATCCACTCTTTTGGTTATTTATTTATTTATGAGACAGAGTCTCACTCTGTCCCTTGGGCCAGAGTGCTGTGGCATTAGCCTAGCTTATAGCAACCTCAAACTCCTGGGCTCAAGTGATCCTCCTGCCTCAGCCTCCTGAGTAGCTGGGGCTACAGGTGTGTGCCACCATGCCTGGCTAAGTTTTTCTATTTTTATTTTTAGTTGCCCAGCTAATTTTTTCTGATTCTAATAGAGACAGGGTCTCAATTTTGCTCAGGCTGGTCTCAAACTCCTGACCTCAAGCGATAGTTCTGCCTCAGCCTCCAGAGTGCTAGGATTTATAGGAGTGAGGCACCATGCCTGGCCAAGACTCCGGATTCTATTAATTCTTCTTTTTCTTTTTCTTAAGTGGTTGTGCTCTGGTTGTGGTATAGTAGGAAGGCTGAGTGGGTGTGTATGGTCAGCTTCCCTCTGGTCCCCAGTGATACTACTTTGGCAAAAGTACTCACTGACTCCCATTGCCTCATTATAGATGAGTGGGCTGAAAGTTCAGTTCCCTCCTTTGCCCCATCAACACCTTCCCAGTGAAAATGGGGCACTGACTCATACTACCACTCTGCATCCTAGTGGGAATGTATTGGTCCCCACCAACACCAGTGGTGGGGAAAAAGCTAAGGGTTGAGTCACTCTACTTTTTTGCTACAGAGTGTAGGCAGTAGCTCAGTTTTTTGTTGGGACCCACAGACACCCAGGGAGTGTAAAGGGAAAGTAGAATACCAACAAACTCCATCTCTGATCACGTCCTTCTGCCCCATTGATGCCTGGTGGGGATGGAGGTTCATCTGCCAACTGGGCCCCACTAATTCTAAGAGAAGGAGGAAGCAAAGATGGATTAAACCCCTCATGTCACCTCATTCTGCCTTATTAATGTTGGGTGGAGTTGAAGGCTCAGCTCCCTACTGGGCCCTGCTGACACCAGTAGCAGGGGGCTAATGGACAGTGGAGTACTGACTAAACCTGACTGGCAGTGCCTTGTTTAGTTTTGTTGATAACAGGTGGGAGTGTATACTTAGCTCCCCATTGCTGGGCCCTGCTAACACTTGGGATGGGGGAGATTACAGTACTAACTAGCCCAATTTCTCTCTGTCTCTGGGAATAGAAACTCAGCTCTCTACTCAGCCTTGCTAGTACCTCAGCATGAGAATCAGAGCACCAACTCCTTCTGCCAGGTGAGCATCAGCAAATCCCACAGGAGCAGGGGTCCAGTTTTTCTATTGGTGTTTGGTTGGAGTTGGCTGGGTATTGCCAAAAAAATTTTCTGTTGTTATGCCATCCTTTTCTGGTTCCTTTAGCTAGGGCTATCTGTCTTTTCTTTTTAAAAATCTGTTCTTGTTGGCAGTTGTGTATTGGAAGCTTCTACAGTGCCCTGTCTGGGATATAAGGGATGCAATAAGGAAAACCAAGGAATTCACCGTTTTGTTGTTCCTTAGGTCCAAGGTTCCTAGGAAGTCTCCTTTCTTTTTTCAATCTTTCAGAATCTTCCTATGCTCGTTTGCTGTGTTATATCCAGGGTTTCTTAGGAGAAGGCCCTGGGAGGAATGAATGGGGCATTCCCTCTTGGCCAGAACCAGTAAAGACTAGGGAAAGCTTTTTGAACTGTGTCTCAAAATTCATAATCAATAGATAAAAGATTAATAAATTTATCTACATTAAAAACACATAATCAAGCCAGGCGCAGTGGTGTACACCTGTAATCCCAGCTACTTGGGAGGCTGAGGTGGGAGTATCACTTGAGTCCAGGAATTCGATGCCAGCCTGGGCAACAAAGTGAAACCCAATCTCAAAAAAGAAAAAAAAAAAAGAAAAAAAGAAAAAGAAAAGAAAAGAAACCACATAATTATAATCAAAGGTAAAATGACAAACCTAGAGGAAATATTTGACATCTATATGACAGATAAAAGATTAATCTCCCTAATAAATAAAGAGATCTAACAATTAAGAAAAATACTAAAACTTTGATAGAAAAAATGGGCAAAAGGCAGAGAGTTCATAGAGAAATGCAATGAACATTTGAAAAGATGCTTTCACTCACAATAATAGAAATGCCAATTAAAACTGCCTTGTTACCATTTTACACAAATCAGACCGGCCAAAATCCCAAAGTTTGACAAAAAACTCTGTTGACAGGCCTGTAGAAAAACAAGCACTTGCATACATTGCTGGTGAAAGTGTAAAATGGTACAATTCCCAAGGAGGGGAATTTGGTAATATTCAGCATTTACCCCTTGACCTATCAATCCCACATCCAGAAGTTTACCCTGAAGTTATGCCTCCATAATTATGAAATGCTAAATATGTGAGGTTATTTATTGTGCAATTATTTTAATAGTAAAAACTGAAGTATCTGAAATATCCACCAATAAAGGACTTATTGAGTAAAATAAATTATTACCTTATAACGAAGTACTATAGAAGTACACACCAGAGTGAGAATATGTCTGTATACTGATATGAAGGCTATTTTGCTAAAAATTAAAAAGGTACACAGCATGTATATAGTGTTTTATCTTTTGTATATGAAAGAAGGAAATAAGAATATGTATATGTATTTGCTAAAATTCCTCCCTCCACACACAAATCCTGGAAGAATAACCAGAAACTCATGGGTATGGTTACCTATAGAAGGCTTGGAGGGGAACTAAGGAAGAGAGGATAAGAAAATTGGAGAGAAATTTCTGAGTATGCCTCTTGATATGGTTTTGGCTTATAAAATATAAAAATGTTTGTCATCCAAAAAGACACAATTAAATAAAAAAGAAGACAAATCCACAAAGCCTACAACTAAAAAGAAATGAACTTAAATACATATGAAAAGTAACAGAATCACAGAGACAACAATTATTTCAAATAATTTATCAACACAATATTCAGACTGTAATAAAATCAAAAAGAAGTAAAAACTCACGCCTGTAATCCTAGCACTCTGGGAGACCGAGGCTGGTGGATCGTTCAAGGTCAGGAGTTCGAAACCAGCCTGAGCAAGAGCAAGACCCCTGTCTCTACTAAAAATAGAAAGAAATTAATTGGCCAACTAAAAATATATAGAAAAAATTAGCTGGGCATGGTGACACATGCCTGTAATCCCAGCTACTCAGGAGACTGAGGCAGGAGGATCGCTTGAGCCCAGGAGTTTGAGGTTGCTGTGAGCTAGGCTGATGCCACAGCATTCTAGCCAGGGCAACAGAGTGAGACTCTGTCTCAAAAAAAAAAAAGAAAAGAAGTAAAAAGAAATCTTGAACATCATTGGTAATTTTATTGTTAGTAGTAACATTGGTATTAAAATTTTGAAATTTATATATGTGTATGTATGTATTATAGATAAAACAGATAAGTAATTGTGTTAATGATATGAAGAACCAAAAATTTCAGTGCAAGAAAAAAGAAATATTAATACATGTATAAAATAAATGTTTGGAGAAACACTATAATGTTAAATTTGAATGGAAAATATCAATATGATTTCATAACTAAATAATATATGTATATATATTTCCAAGACTGACAACATAATTTTCACAAAATGAAAATGTAGAGCCACATGTTCAAAAAGCAGTAATAAAGTGGCTTTAAAGGTACTAAACTACAAAGTTTTTTCCTTTCTTCCACAGCCTCTCACTCTCTCAACTTATAATGATGTTTTTATTTGCTATTTAATGTTGCTCTAAGTAAAGGAGAATTAAACTTTTATGTTTTTAGCATAATTTTTACCCTTTATATTATGTGATGTTTGTTTTATTTTTTTATTTTAAAAATTTCCAATAGTTTTTAAAATATTACATATTGTCTATTTGGTATTTTTATTTCAAAATATAAAGGGGATACAAATGTTTTAGATTACATGGATCACTTTTGTAATGTTTGAGTCCTGGCTAAAGGTGTGCCTATCAGCCAAATAGTGTTCATAGCACCATTAGGTAGGTTTTTCCCCTCTCCTTCTTCCCCTCCCCTCTGGTTGATTTCCACTGAGTTTTACTGTCTTCTGTTCACATGTGTGCTTATTGGTTAGTTCCAATTTAATAGTGAGTACATGTGGTGTTTGTTTTTCCATTCTTGAGATACTTTACTTAGAACAATGGTTTCCAGTTCCATCCAGATTGTTGCAAAAGGTATTAATTCATTTTTTTAGTGGCTAAATAGGACTACATGGTATACATATACCACATTTTATTAATCCATTCATGAATTGATGGGCACTTGGGTTGATTCCACATCTTTGCAATTGTGAATTGTGCTGCAATAATCATTCAAGAGCAGGTGTCTTTTTAATGAAAAGTCTTTTTTACCTTTGGATAAATACCCAATAGTGGGATTGCTAGATCTAATGGTAGTTCTACTTTTAGTTCTTTGAGGAATCTCCATACTGTTTTCCATGGAGGTTTTACTAATTTACAGTCCCACCAACAGTGTATAAGCATTCCATTCTCTCTGTACCCATGCCAGCATCTGTCATTTTTGGACTTTAAATAAATAAATAAATGCCATTGTAACTAGAATAAGGTGATAGATATCTCATTGTGGTTTTAATTTGCACTTCCCTGATGATTAGTGACATTGAGCATTTTTTCATATATTTATTGGCCATTTGTCTGTTTTTTTTTTTTTTTTTGAAAAGCTTCTGTGCATGTCTGTTGCCCACTTTTTAGTAGGGCTCATTGTTTTTTTCTTACTGATTTGCTCAAGTTCTTTGTAAATTATGGTTATTAGCCTTTTGTCAGATATGTAGCTTGTGAATATCTTTTCCCGTTCTGTAAGTTGTCTGTTTGCTCTTTTGATTGTTTCCTTAGCTGTGCAGAAGTTTTTAGTTTAATCAAATCCCATTTATTAATTTTTGTTGTTGCCATCATTGCCATTGGGGTCTATTTCATAAATTCATTGCCTAAGCAAATATCTAGAAGAGTTTTACCTACATTTTCCCCTAGAATTTTTATTGTTCATTTCTTAGATCTAAGTCTTTTATCCATGTTGAATTAATTTTTGTAAGTGGTGAGAAGTAGGGTTCCTGTTTCATTCTTCTGCATGTGACTATCCAATTTTCTCAGCATCATTTAATGAATACGGCTTCTTTTCCCTAGCATACATTGTTGTCTGCTTTGTCAAAGATCAGTTGGTTGTAGGTAGATGGTTTTATATCTGGGTTCTCTGTTCAGTTTCATTGTCTATATCTCTGTTTTTGTACCAATACCATGATATTTTGGTTACTATATTCTTGTAGTATAGTTTGAAGTCTGGTAATGTGATGCCTCTAGTTTTGTTCTTTTTGCTTAGGATTTATTTGGCTATTTGGGCTCTTTTCTGGTTCCAAATGAAGCATACAATTTTTTTTTCTGGATCTGTGAAGTATGACTTTGGTAATTTGTTGGGGATTGCATTGAATCTGTAAATCACTTTTGGTAGTATGGACATTTTAACAATGTTTATTCTACCTATCCATGAACATGGTATGTTTTTCCATTTTTTTGTATCCTCTGTGGTTTCTTTCCTTAGAGTTTTGTAATTCTCCTTCTAGATAATTTTTTCATCTCCTTGGGTAAGTATATTCCTAAGTATTTTATATTCTTTGTAGCTATTTTGAATGATATTCAGTCTTTGATTTGACCCTTGACTTGACTGTTATTAGTATATAGAAATGCTACTGATTTATGTACATTGATTTTGTATCCTGAGACTTTGATGAATTTATTTATCAATTCCAGGAGATTCTTGGTGTAATCTATGGAGTTTCTAGATACAAGATCATATCATCAGCAAAGAGCGATAGTTTGACTTCTTCTTTCCTGATTTGGATACCCTTAATATTCTTCTCTTGTCTGATTGCTCTGGCTAGGACTTCCAGCACTATGTTGAATAGAAGTGGTGACAATGGGCACTCTTGTCTGTTTCAAGTTCTTAGGGGGAATGCTTTCAATTTTTCCCCATTCATTATGATGTTGGCTGTGGGTTTGTCATGTATAGCTTTTATTATTCTGAGATATGTTCTTTCTATGCCTAGTTTGTTGAGGGTTTTTATCATGAAAGGGTACTGGTTTGTTGAATTCTTTTTCTGCATCTCTTGAGAGGATCATATGGTCTTTGTTTTTGCTTTTGTTTATGTAATGAATCACATTTATTGATTTACATATGTTGAACCATCCTTGCATCCCTGGGAGGAAGCACACTTGATCCTGGTGAATTATTTTTTTGATGTGCTGTTGAATTTGGTTTGCTAGTATTTTATTGAGAATTTTTGCTTCTATATTCATAAGGGATATTGGTCTATAGTTTTATTTTTGTGTGTGTGTCCTTTCCTGGCTTTGGTATCAAGATGATACCTGCTTCATAGAATGAGTTGGGGAGGATTCCTGCTTTCTTGATATCATGGAATAATTTCTGTATTATGAGTACCATGTCTTTTTTGTAGGTCTGGTAGAATTCAGCAGTAAATCCATCTGGTCCAGGGCTTTTTGTTGTTTTTTAGGGGGTAGAGGAAGTATTTTATTACCATTTTGATCTCACTGTTCATTATAGGTCTGTTTAGGAGTTCTGTTTCTTTGAGGTTGAGTCTTGGGAGGTTGTGTGTTTCCAGGAACTTGTCCATTTCCTCTATGTTCTCTAGTTTATGCACGTAGAAACTTATGTAGTATTCATGATGACGTTTGGTATTTCTGTGGTATCAGTTGTAATGTCACCGTTTTCATTTCTGATTGAGCATATTTGGGTCCTTTCTCTTCTGTTCTTGGTTAGTCTAGCAAGAAGTCTGTTGATTTTGTTTATATTTTCAAAGAGCCAACTTTTAATTTCATTGTTTGTATTTTTTTGTTGTTTACCAATTCATTTAGTTCTGCTGTGACCTTTGTTATTTCTTTTCTTCTGCTGGCTTTGGGTTTGGTTTGTTCTTCTTTTTCTAGTTCCTTGGGGTGTGACAATATGCTGTTAATTTGTGATCTTTCTGTCTTTTTGATGTAGGTATGTAAGGTTATGAATTTTGCCCTGAGGAGTTCTTTTGTAGTGTCCCAAAAATTTTGATCGCTTGTATCTCCTTTGTTTAGTCAAAGAATTTTTTTGATTTGCATCTTAATTTCATTCTGGACACAGTAATTGTTCAGCAGCACATTGTTTAATTTCTATGACTTCGTATAGGTTTGACTGTTTCTCTTATAATTGATGTCTAGTTTTAGTCTGCTGTGGTCTGAGAAGGTACATGGTATGATTTTGATTTTTTTAAAATTTGTTGAGACCTGTTTTGTGACCTAAAGTATGATCAATCTTAGAGAATGTCCCATGTGCTGCTGAGAAGAATGTATATTCTGTAGTTGTTGGGTAGAATGTTCTGTAAATGACTGTTAGATCCATTTGATTTAGAGTTTAGTTTAAGTCCATTTTTTTCTTTGTTTCTTTTTTGCTTTGATGATTTGTAAAGCTCTAACAGTGGGGTGTCGAGGTCCCCAGCAATTATGATGATGCTGTTTTTTTCTTTGGTTAGCTCTAGTGAAATTTGCTTTATGTATTTGGGAGCTTCTGTGTTGGGTGCATATATATTTAGGATTGTTATGTCTTCTTCTTGGATAGCTCCCTTTACCATTATATAATGACCCTCTTTGTCTTTCTTTACCATTGTTGGGTTAAAGTCAATTTTATCTAGTATGAGAATAGCTACTCCTGCTCTCTTTTGATTTCCATTTGCATGGATTTTTTTTTTCATCCTTTCACATTCAGTGTGTTTGTGTTCTTGTGATTTAGATGTGTTTCCTGGAGACAGCAGATACTATCTCCAGGACAGTATCTTGGGTTATGTTTTTTCATCCATTGAGCCAGCCTATGTCTTTTGAGAGGTGCATTGAGTCTGTTATCATTTTTGATAGCATTGATTTGTGGGATGTTGGTCCGTTCATCCTGTTGGGTGGTCACTTATTGCTTTGTTTTACCTCTTGTTCTATTGTTTTATAGGAGTTGTGAGTTTTGAGGGGTTTTTTAGGTGAATTTACACTGATGGGTATTTTTTGTCCTGATTTGTGTATAGTGCTGTTCTGAATATTTTATGCAGAGCCTGTCTAGTTATGGCAAATTCCCTCAGTGTCTGCTTTCTGGAAAATACTTAATTTCTCCATTGATTATGAAATTGAGTTTTGCAGGGTACAGAATTCTAGGCTGGCAGTCATTCTGTTTAAGTCAATAGAAGATGGGTCCCCAATCCCTTCTGCCTTGTAAAGTTTCCACTGAGAAATCTGTAGTTAGTCTGATAAGTTGTCCTTTGAAGGTTATTTGATTCTTTTGTCTTGCTGCTTGCAGAATGTTCTCCTTCATTTTGACTTTGGCCAAGTTTATTACTATGTGTCGTGGAGATGACCTACTTGGTATGAATATTCCTGGTGTTCGATGTCCATATTTTATCTGTATGTCTGAATTTCTGATGATACTAGGGAAGTTTTCCTCAAATAGGTTTTCCATACTTTTCCATACTTTCTTCTTCTCCCTCAGGGATACCTATAATTTGAATGTTAATTCACATCCCATATCTCTCTCAGTGATTGCTGAGAAAAATGTCTCAGTGGACTTTGTTATACGCTCCTCTGCCTCTTTGAATGGCTGGGTTATCTGGAGAGCCTTGTCTTCAAGCTCTGACATTCTTTCTTCTCCTTGGTTTAGCCTGTTGTCACAGCTTTCTGCTGCATTTTGTTCCCCAAATGACTTTCATTTCTTTAAGTTCTATTATATCCTTTCTTACGTTGTCTAGCTCTTTAGTGACTTTTTCATTTTTTTAATTGATTTCCTGAAATATTTTTTTGGCTTCTTTTTGTTGGTTTTCAACTTTCTCTTCAATTCCATTCCTCTTATTTGTCTTCTGTATTCTGAATTCCATTTCTCTCATTTCAACAATTTCCTTATAGGTGGGGTCCACTATGGTAGCTCTGTTGTGTTCCCTTGGAGGCATCAAATTATTTTGTTTTTTCATGTTGCCAGGGTTCTTTTGCTATTCTCATATGGCTCCCCTTCTCTCAGCTCTGGGTTAATAGGATTGCAACCACCTATTTTTCTTTGCTGGGAACTCTCTCAAACCAAGTCCAGGAGTGACAGCTGCTCAGGGCTTGGGTCTCCTAGGTGAAATGTTAGAACTTGGGGAGTTTCTACTGGCCCAGCAGTAGTGGTGGGGACTCAGTAGTGGGGTCCTGTGGTACAAGCACAATTCTGGATTCTCAGGGGTGAAGTTGTAGGCCCAGCAGGGTACCTGGAGCCACAGGGGCAGTGCCTCAGACTTGAACATAGTGAGAGCTTCAGGGCTGGCCCTGAGGATTTCAGGGGCAGAGCCACCTTTATGGGGGTTGTTCCACCAGTGTGGGAACTGCTGATGCCCTGCCACACAGTCTTAATGGCCTAGGGTCTGCGTAGGTGGGCCGGCACTGCTGTTTGGCCCAGGTTCTCTCCCTACACCTAGATACCACTGAAGAAGTTGCCCCAGGCTTCCAAAGTGGTGCCTATGGCATCTGGGACTCCTGTTTTGTTCAGCTTCCATGCCAGGGAGGAGGTGTGCTTGGCCTCTAGTCACAGAGCACTAAACAAGGGAGTGTCTATTCCCTCCCTCGCTCAGTGGAGGTGATGCAAAAGCTATTGCTAGGAGTCTGGGTCCCATGCACACCTGGCTCTGTGCACCAGAGTGATCAGGATGGCCTCAGTTGCAGAAACCTGGGATTGGCAGGCACCAGCTCTCTGCTGCACCTGCTCTCCGGTGGAATGTTTCTGCATAGACTCTGAGCAGCTCTCCAATCAACCCAGAGGTCTTCAGTGGAGGAAGGAGAACCCTCACAGATTGAACTACCTGAAACTTCTGTTTCTCTCCAAAAAGGCAGTGTCCCCTCGGGTTGCTTCTATTCTGCTGTCTTCCCCTCTTCAAAGCGATGTGAATTGTATTGGGACCCCCAGCTTAATCTCCAAGATGGTGGGTGGTGCTTGTAAGTAATAATAAGCCACACCCTATTTGATTGACTTGGTAGATGTTGTAATGAGCTATAAAGTTATTCTCCCTGTCAGTGTTTGATGCTTGCAGGAGAGAGCCAACCGCAGAGATGTTCTTTTGTGACTGTAATAAGCTCTAGCCCCTTAGGTAGAGCACTTGAATGCCCTAGGCTTTGGGAAGGGCCCTGTGGCTCCTAGGGGGTTGCTTGGTCTCCCCCACAGCAAAGGTGGGTGGAGGGGCGAGGCTGGGTGCTGTTAGGTTGTGTGAATCTGGAAGGCTTTGCAAAGACTGGGCAGGGCTCAGAGGTCATCTTCCTGGCTGGTAGGGGGAGCCACTGGGAGGAGGGTCGAGGCCGGCTCTGGAAGCTGGAAAGGCGGCTTGTGAAGAGGAGCTGCACTTCCCAGACTTGGTATGGGGAGTGAGCTCTGCCCCTCTTGTGTTGCCCCTTCCCTTGGGTGCTGAATGCACTGCACTCGGTTGCCATGGCAGCACAGCCGGGATCTTCCCTGCTGGAAGACCCACCCTAGTCTGACAGTGTGGCTTTCCTGTGAGGGGGATGGGCGCTTCCCAGGTTCCCAATGCCTCAGACCTCTACAGTTTTCTCCCATCAGTTCTGCCCTCATGGGCCCGCTTACCTCCCAGGTCCAGCTCCTAAATCTCCCTCTGTGTTTCTCAATGAGCTGCTCAGTCCTGGGGGCATGGGATTTGGCCTGCATGTCTGACCCACTGGTGTGCATCTCTATGAAATGCTAGCGGGCAGGGAGCTCCCAGATTGGCTGCCCTGGGTCCCCTGCAGGTCTCCAAGGGGAGAGGCATGGTCCCTAGTCTTTGTGGAAACTTCAGACTGCAGGATGAGTCAGCTGGGGGGAGGGGACCACTCACCCGAATTCTCAGCTCAAACTAGTCTCCCGGTTGCAGTGGGTGGGGGTGAGGCAGGGAAAGATAAGCGTCTGAATGGGAAAAAACCCTGCTCTCTGGCCTCTCCGGTCACTCTCCTTGGATGGGGACCCCGCACGGAGCGTTTAAGCTCTGGGATCACGGAAGTTCTCCCCACAATTCCGTGGTTGCCCCAGTGCTCCGGTTTGTAGGGGTGGAAAATCTTCGTAGTAACTTGGTAGCCTGCTGATCACCGAAAGATTGTGAGGGGGAGAGAGGGATCCCCCCCTTACCCCTTTGCTGGACTCTGAGCCTCTGTTTGGGCTTGGTCCTCACCGATATCATTTTTTCCCTTCATCCTCTTCCTTCTCTGCTTTGCAATTTTCCTCCGTGAGGTCCCCGGCAGTCTCCGGCATTTCTCTCACTGAAATTCACCTGCACTGCACCCCTTCTCCCGTTTCTCCTATCCAAAACCCTTCCTTCTCTCAGGGATGGTTGGCAAGCAATGTCTCTGGTCAGCCATTTCGCCCCATCTCCTGCAATGTTTGTTTTAAAAGCCAATGTAAGAGTATTATTATTATTATTCCTATGGAATAACTGGAATTTCACAATCTGTATTGTGACTTGCCCCAGAGACTGCCTGGAGCTGGCCAGAAGAGACTATCAAACCAAATTGAGGAAGGTTGGAAGGAGGAAGAAAGGGTCTCCCTAGCCATAGGATACAGCAGGTTCTTGAATAACGTTGTTTCATTCAACGTTGTTTCCTTATAACGTTGATGAGGAAAGAAAATTGATTCTGGGCAGGGATCACTGTCTGTGTGGAGTTTGCATGTTCTCCCCAGGTGGGTGTGGGTTTTCTCTGGGTAATCCAGTTTCCTCCCACATCCCAAAGCTGTGAGTGTCTATATGGTCCCAGTGAGTGTGGGTGTGTGTGGGGGTGTATCCTGTAATGGGATGGCATCCTGGCCAGGGCTGGTTCCTGCCTGGCACCCTGAACTGCTGAGATTGGCTCTGGCCACCTGTGACCCTGAACTGGAATAAGCTGGCTGGAAAATGAATGAAGGAATGAATACAAATGATTATCAAATAAAAATTAATAAAGTCTATGATAATCATACAAATGCATAGAAGCACTCAGTGAGCCCACCCTATTTGTTCTTGTTTGTTTTTGAACTGTGTGGTAAGAGGAGGTGCTCCTTACAATGTTGGCTGTACAAACACTTATTCCTTGATTTAACCCACCACCCCTATGATGGCCATTACTCACTGATTCACCAAAAATTTGGTAAATCATTATATTACTTGTTTTTATTCATTTTTCTTAAATGGATGTGTAGCTCACATTTATTTTGATTTTTAATATTAGAAGTGTTTTGGGTCTTTATTTAGAAGTTTGGTGATGATTCTGTGACCAGAAATATGCTGTAGGAACTTAACTTTTGTTATATCTATTTGTCTATGGGAAAATTGGTTTTGTTATATGTCATTTCACTTAAAGTTGCAGTTTCCAAGAACCTATCGATGATGTTAAGTGAGGATTTGCTGTAATCCCCTTGCATGGGATACTCAAGCAAGTGCAGATGCTCAAAGGCACTTTGGGCTCTGTCCTATGATATGGGGCATGCATGCTCTTGCTTCAGTCTGATAGTTGCCAGGTTCCCCTTCCTGGCTTCTAGAGTGATGTGATGTGCCCCAGCTGGGGGCAGGGAAATCAAGCCAGGTATTTTCCCTTCCCACAGTCCTGCTGCCCCAGCCCAATGGTGAATGGGAGAACTCCAAGCATATTACAGGCTCCATGCTGGGAGGCACCAGGTGCCTGGATGGTGGTGGGTGATAGGCTATCCTGGCCTAGTCACTTGCTGAAGGTGATGTGGCACTGCCAACTCAGGGTGGGGATGCTACCACCATGCCTTGTCTCAAAATGCTGCAGGGCAAACACATTTAACCTGACCTTCCCCGCCCATTGGAGACAGAGGGTGGTGGTGCTTGCTGGGAAGGGCTGAAGATTGGGAGGCCAGGCAAGACCCAGAGCACCAGGGGATAGGGGAGAATCCCCTGAGAACCCATCCTGGGGAGGTCAGGAAGCTACACATGAGCCAAAGCTCCAAGCCTTTGATGCATGCTCCATTATGGTATTGGACTCCACTTATGAACCACAAACACAAAGACAAAATTGCAAAGAATTTCAAGACAGTGATTACAGAGCACTAAACCTCAACCAGGCCCTTCTGAGCAGGAGTACCAGTGTGACTGTACTGGCAGCACGCCCATGAAGGTGGACATTCATATTTCCTAGCTTTGTGCATTGCTCTGGCCTAGAAACAATGACATCCCAGTAGCAATAAGCATACCTTGAAACCAGATCTTGGTTTCTAAATACTATTCTGTAATAAAAGGAAACAATGCTTCTTGGAGAAATGGCTGATTCCTTGTTTGCTACAGGCAAAGTACAAAGTGAGGCTGGGACTTCTTATGCCAGAAAACAAGAAAGCACCAAAAGACCAATGGAGTTGTGTCAAAAGCACATGGGAGCCAGATTAAAGGGGCTCCCTCTGACCAAATTTGGGATAATTGAGCATCAAGAAGAATAATGAGTGTAATTACATATAATCATTGAATAAATTAAAATCATGAGTCCATCCTGATACTCAAATAAGAAAAACTCATTAGTAATTGGTGATGACTATTATACCAACACTTTATTCTGAAATTTGGTAATGAAGAAGTTCAGGAAATTTTGCCCCAAAATATGACTCCTTGGCATAAAGAATATTTTGATTAAAAGCTCTTAGAGGCCAGGCGCAGTGGCTCACGCCTGTAATCCTAGCACTCTGGGAGGCTGAGGCAGGAGGATCACTCAAGGTCAGGAGTTCCAGACCAGCCTGAGGAAGAGCAAGACTCCGCCTTTCTTAAAAAAATAGAAAGAAATTAGCCAGACAACTAAAAATACAGAGAAAAAATTATATATATTTTTTCATTTCATTTCATTTCATTTCATTTCATTTCATTTCATTTCATTTCATTATTTCATTTCATTTCATTTTTTCATTTTTCACATGCCCAGGCATGTGCTGGGCATGGTGGCACATGCCTATAGTCCCAGCTACTCAGGAGGCTGAGGCAGGAGGATTGCTTGAGCCCAGGAGTTTGAGGTTGCTATGAGCCAGGCTGATACCACGGCACTCTAGCCCAGGCAACAGAGCGAGACTCTGTCTCTAAAATAAATAAATACATAAATGAATAAATAAAAGGCTCTTAGAGATTAACAGGCCCTTGGAAAAGGCTTGCTATCTGTGTAAACCATAAAAACAATGGACTTCTCCTCCTCTCCTCATTATCTCAATATATTGCAGGAAAGAAAATCAAGAATGCAACCAGACCTGACCCAAATCTATTGAAACATAATACCTGTCTCTCAGGTTAATGTAGTTTGCTAAGAGAATCATTTACAAGTCAATCTGTTTCCCCAACCCATTTATCCTCCCTAGAACCGTTTGTTCCTCCTAAACAGAATTGCCTGTACTGCTCGTCTCCCACTCCCCTCTAACAGGCATGTATAAAAATATCTGGATCCCATTGGGATACTGAGTAATCACTCTGTGATTCTCCCCATGCCCATGGTAAATAAAACTTTCTCTTATTAATCTGCCTTAATTGTGTGTTGATCTTTCAGCGAACTTTCAAGGAAAGGGGAAGTTTCCCCTTACCCCTATAGTAACTAAGGAAAAATTTAAGCATTTACCCCGACTTTTAAGAAAATATTTAGTTCATTGTCATTTGATTTTTCTTTATGGATAAATTGCAAATGAATTTATACAATGTCATCATTTTGCCATCTTCCAAGAAAAGAATCAATTCAAGCAAGAATCATCAATGACTACTAAAACAATTGGGTGACAGATTGATGGAGGCAGCATCCGTATGTGGTGCCAAAGTATCACTCCTCAAGTTACTTTTTAATTGCAAAAGGAAAAACTTATCTTGGTTGTCATTACCTTAACCCAATTATTACACTTAACATCACTTATATTGAGACAGACTGTTATGTGTCTCCTGAGGTGATGCAATATGAAGTACACAACATAACCTATGTAGTATTCTTGCCAAAAAAGTTTAACCTGAATCTAATCATGCCTCTAGACCTAACATCCAGTTTATAGGTGTCTTAGTTTGCCAGGGCTGCTGAAACAAAATACCACCAACTGAGTGGAATAAACAACAGAAACTTAATGTCTCACAGCTCTGGAGGCTGGAAGTCTGAGATTAAGGTGCCAGCGGGATTGGTTCCTTCTGACTGCTGTGAGGGAAGGAACTGTTCTAGACTTCTTGGAGGAGAGTGGCTCAGTGGCTGGGGACCCTGTGAATTAAACTGACAGAAGACAGATTTCCAAGAGAAAAAAACATCTAATTGTATACATACACATAGGAGTTCACAAACAAATATGACCCAAGGAGGCAGTTAGAATTTGGGGTCTATATACCATCCTAGGCTGGACAAATGAAAAGGTGTTTGGGGCTTCTTGGGGGGTGGTAAGTTATGGGAAGGGAGGACAGGAAATGTATGATAAATAAGGCTTGTCTTGGTGCTGTGGTGTTACAGTGCTACGATCTAGCGTTACGTGTCTTCCTAACACAGGGAGAGGGAGACACCTTACAAATGGCATTTTATGTCCTGCTTTTAGACAGAAATGGGGAGGGCAGAGAGCTAATTGCCTTCGGCTCAAAACAGTCCTTATGCCAAAGTAGTATATGTGAGGGTGGCATATTCTGGTCCCCTTCACTTCTAGCTTCTGATAGTCGACTGACAATATTTCATATTCCTCGACATGGATAATTGTCACTCTGATCCCTGCCTTCGTGTTCACAGGACATTCTCCCTGTGTGTGTGCATGTCTATCTCCAAATTCCCCCTATTAATAAGGACACCAGTCATATTAGATTAGGGACCTGCCCTACTCTGGTATGACCTCAATTTAATTAATTGCATCTACAATGATCCTATTTTCAAATAATCTCACATTCTGAGGTATTGGGGGTTAGGACTTCAATGTATGAATTTTAGGGGATGGACACAATTGAACTCATAACAGGAAATCTAGGGGGGAGAAGAGCACAACCACAAAGAATTAATGAGACAAATTCAGAATGTGGAACTTTATACAAAGTCTCTTGAAAGAGGCAATGTAATTTTATAAAAGTAGAGGGACTATTCCAAAAAGACCAAAGAAACCAAATGTAAGAATTGTGATTGGATCCTTGTTTAAATAAGAAACTGCTATAAGACATGGTGCAAATTGAAGAGATTTGAATATGCACTGGGTATTTTGAGAATTAAATGGCATTAGGTAATTACTGTTAATTTTCCTAGAGGTAATAGTTATATAATAGTTATATAAGGGAATGAACTTATATTGAGAGATGTGGGCTGAAGTATTTGAAGTCTCATGATGTCTCTAATTTACTTTTAAATAGAGCAGAAAAAAATGTATACATTCATGAAGCAAATCTGTATATATAGCTGTGTATATAGGTAAAGCAAATATACCAAAAGGTCAACATTTGTTGAATTTAAATAGTGGGTATATGGGATATTCATTGTACTACTCTTTCAATTTTTCTGTATGTTTGAAATTTTCATAATAAAAAGTTGACAGAAAATGAAGAAAAATCTTTTTTTTTAAAGAGAAGATTTTGCCTACCTTTCTATTGAAAATGGAACAGAGCATGAAAAAAAAATACAACTGGCTTAAGGTGTAGATGAAAATTCAGTTAGTGAAAAAGAAAAATTTGCTGTTAGGGGTGTTAAACAGTCAGGCTGGTTTCCAAACCATTCCTTCCCTTTATTACTGTGAGTTGGAGGTTAGAGCACAAGGCCCTCCATCAGGAATAATTTGAAGGCCTCCAAAAGCCCTGCTGACCTCTGGGTATCTCCCCTGCCGGGTTTCCATGTGGCCTGAAAGTTCTATAACCTGGGTCAATTCTTAGGAATCAAGTATTTTCTCACTATGGGGGTGGGGGTGTGCCCTCTCTTAAAATGCAGATCTGGAAGGGTGCCTGGGCCCATTAAGTGGGAACAATTGTGTGAGGAGCCACCACCTGCCCAAAGGCGGGAAATTCTGACAGCTCCTTCCCCAACCCCTTCCCACCACTGAGATTGGACAATATGTGCTCTAGGAAATTGAATTTGGACAATGTGTGTGCTAAGAAACTTCTTAGGTGAAGATACCATTTCAAGTAAAGCTTATTTTCCATGAATGAAACAGGGTGCATGAGGTCATTGCTGTTTTTACTTTGTAAACTGGGTGGCCTCTGAAAGCCTCTTTAGAACACTTCAAAAAAGCCTCCTCAAATCTTCCAGCCCCCTACCCCCTTCCCTTTGTTACTGAATTCTTACTGACCCCAAAGTTTTTCACTGAATGAAGAGTTTCCAAGGGGTCTAAAAAATACCTGAGACAATTAGAGAACTGAAAACCAGGGGGTCAAGATGAATCGACCCTCGGCGAAGGATTTACATAAATAGGTCCTAACCTCTGGTTGTGAATAAAAGATAAAATGCCCCATTGGGGTCAGAACCGCAGTTCAAGGGCATTTGCAGGGCCAAGCCTGGCTTCTCTGCTATGTCAGGAATTCCAGGAATGCCACTGATCATTGTGTGTTGGCAGGGTGCAGGGGGTTGCAGCCAGGCTAACAGAAACCCAGCCCTGCCCACTGGGTGAAACTGCAGCTCTCCCACACAGCAACCTGCAAGTCCAGAGCGTGGGAAACCACCAAGTTGAGAGAGCACCCAGAAGTAATGCCTTCTAAAATGGGAAAGATCTCATCTCCTGAAAGGTGACCAAGTTCTTGTTTTAGATGGTGGTGTTAACCTGGGAGGTTGGAGGGGAGGTGGGTAAGAGAATGAGCATGTCCCCTTTGAAGGGCCCTTTTGTTCCCTCTGTGGGGCACAGCTGTGTGAGAGACATTTGCTTTCTACCTGTAGATCAGATGACCCAGTACTGGCCTTCTCTAGACTGAAGGCCTGCGCCATCTCCTTCTGCAGGCTGCTACCTAAGAGAGAAATCTTACGAGGGTGTTAAAAGATAATTTCCAAAAAAGGTAAAATAATGACCCTCATACAAATATAAAGATGAACATGTATTAAAAGACTTTATTTTACTCATATAACTGAGGGAACCAGGCAGATGTAATAACTGGTTTGAAAAAGAAGCAGCCCAGATTTATATGGAGTAAAGGAATATAGGGATGAATTACAAAGGGAGGAAAACTGTTTATTGCTTCCCCCCTCCCACAGGGGAGGAGGAAGTCATTTGCACCGGACAGGACAGGATTTGCATATCTATCAGTGACCTACAATTTAGAGTGGTAAATAGCTCCAGTAGAATCAGAATCAGAACGCTAGGAAGCACCTGCTATAGGTAATAAAGAGTTTTCCATTGAAGTATGAATTTTCTCTACAGGGGCAAGAAATGTTGCTTTTTAAATATTACCTTAAGAGAAGTGTGCCCTCCATCCTCCTACATCTCACCTCCCCCAACATGCACATATTTTTGTAACCAAAAAGAGTTAGGAGGGCTTGAGAATCTTTGATCATAGTTGACTCCCAAACTTCCACAACGTTCTACCTTACTTTTTTCCCTGCCACACAAAAATGCCTACAATCATGGTTGGGTTGTTCCTTGGTGATTTGAGAAGGATTAAAAAGAGGCTGCTTTGATCATCTCATCTTGCTATCTCTCACACAGTGTTGGCTCTAAAGAGAAAACACTAGGAGAATGGGAACTCAAGCCACTTGCTCTACAGCTGTTTGGGCCAGCACTTGCCCTAATCTTGATGGCCATCTCTGAGTTCACTTTGCTGAGAATCTCTAAAGTGACCCATTGCATCATGTAAAACAAAGAACGGAGATATCCTGAGTTTTCCTGCTTAGCATGTTTCTCTTTCCTGTTGTATCAAAGGGGTCTGTTAAGCTTCCTAAAAGTACTAACTCTGACCTGATATCTAAAATAACAGATGGAAATTTGGACTCTGGATGAAGCTCTTCCCCTATACCTGCATCTAAGTGGAGAGGCTGAGATTGAAAACAAAATCCTGTTGGAGAATTAATTCTCATTTCCAGATATTTCTTATTTTTATATTGTTGTATAAAAAAATCTCTAAAAAACATCTATTTTCAAATTTGGGAAATATCATTTTAGGCTCACTTATTTAAATAAAAGCAAACAGAAACAACAAATAGAATAGGCCAGTCCTTTATTAATACTCTCCCCCCCCCCATTTTTCTCTGGAGTGGTGATTGTGAGGCCATTTGCATGAGTTTTACTGTATTATCTAATGAACAAAACCAAGACTGGTGATGCTGAGAAAGCATGAGGAAAAATAAAAAGATATCATAGTAATGGCACACTTCCACAGACTTCCATCCAAAAGTGAATTTGTGACCCACTGTTCTGTAAAGCACAGGGCAGATTCTTATACGTAAAAACTGCCCTCAGAAGAGCCTGGGAGACCCAGGTCTGTGTAAAGAAATTTATGTTGGACTTTCTTCACGTTCGCACGCAGGTATGCGGGTGTGGGTTAGACGACATTCTTTTCTGACTCATTACCCACTTTTCCCCTCCCCTCTTCTTAGTGCCCGAGGCACTTTTTTTCTGGCTCTCCCTGGGCTGGGGCAGAGATTGCTGGTATCTTGGCACTCACCAAAGAGAAGCTGTGCCTCTTTGCACTTTTCTTTTGTGGCTAGTCCTTAACACTTGTTGCCAACCTCTATTAAAGTGGCATGGCACAGTTGCTACTGAGCTGAGAGCTGTCACCTGTCATGGACTACTGTAGTACATGTAGACTCTTCAGCCAGTCCATCAGTCAACATGTATTTTTCAACCAGACAGTGAGATAGTAAAGGGGACCAGAATATGCCACCTCAAAATATGCCACTTTGGCATAAGAATTGTTTTGATTTTAAGGTAATTAGCTCTGTGCCCTCCCCCTTTCAGTCTAAAAGCAGGGCATTAATTTCTCTTTGAAAATGTAATGTCACAGAGTTAAAGGTCTGAAAAAGGGCAAAATATATTACAAATTGTCTCTTTAAAACCCCCTCCTCTTTTTTTTTTTTTACGTTTCATATAATTTTTTTTTTAAATTTATTTATTTATTTATTTTGAAAGAAAATTGGATTCGCTGTATTAATTTTGTACAAAACAAATTTCAAAGCAAGGAAAATTATTAGTGATAAAGAGATGCATTACATAGTAATAAAGGATTCCATTCTACAGCATATACTTCTTAATATATATGTACCTAAAAACTGAGCATCAAAAC